>JACXGM010032631.1:0-12567 GCA_016801145.1 Umbra pygmaea | reverse complement strand
TTTATTATTATCATTATTACTATTACTATTATTACTATTGTCATTCCTATTTTAAAATTCTATATTGTTGTAATTCTTGTTTTTAAGCCCACTGCATAGAATCGCCGAGCCATGTCAATAAGAATTTCTCTGCATAGGATGATGTATGTTGTTCAATGCATATGATAAATAAACCACTTTGACTTTGACTTTGACTATTGCCTTAATTTTTCAATATACGATTCCGTTAATGCCGGAGCAGTCGGACGCCCTTCTCGTTGTAAGCCTACCCTTTTCATCAAATAATAGAACTGCCAATGCAATGTTCCATTGTCATTAAAACACACGCACACAAACACACCAAGTCACTCACACACACACACAGAAACTAAGATCGCCAGAGTGAGAGAGCAAGCTACGGAGCACAAAAGGTGACAGCGAAGCCACAAAAAAACGCAACTAATTGGCACAGTTAGTTGGATTGTCTGTTTGTGACATTGCCTCTCTTTTTGGGGTTGGTTAAAGAATCCTTTATCCTACAAACCAATCCCATGTCTTACCCTTGGATCCTCCCCAGCTGCGTTTCTTACGTTCACAATCTGTTTCTATCATAGACCGTATATATGGTTTCTATCTCCCGCTCTTGGCTTGCTTGCTATGGCTGAATGATTAAGTCCCACCCTCTCATTAGCTTACGGATGTACAAATACAGAAATAAATATATATGGAAATAAATAAATATAGAAATAATAGAATATGGAAATAAATGATCACAGAAATAAATAAATAGGGAAATAATATTGATGAATAAATGTAGAATTTTATATTTGTACATTTTTATGTATAAATATTGTTATTGATGCATATATTCATTTATTTATTTTCTTTCTTATTTTGGCAGACTTGGTCCTCCATAGAAGAGGTGCCACCTACTGGATGAACAAAAAATTGTCATAGGCTACATATTCTACAGAGTACTGAACAGCAGAACAGCAGGCGCGGTTCTAGTGGGGTGGTACACACGTTCGTTTGGTAACACTGTATTAAGTTGGCAACGCAAACTGTGATTCTACCTTTCAAAACATTAGCCCTCGTAATTCATGACAATAAACATTGTTAATTCATTGGATAGAGAGTAGATGGGTCTATTTTCATGTGTTGCTAAAATTTGTCTGTTGTTGGATAAAACAGATGCTAGTGAATGTTTTTCAAATGTATCGTGTTTTCACGAGACACTGACAAATATATTCAATCAAATTCTGTGTACAACATATTTGTTAATGTTTTTAGTGAAAAGTTGTAAATGAAAACATGTTAAATGTTTGTTTTTGCAATCTCATGCTCTTACTGTTTCTTTGTAATGACTACACAATGATTATTGCAATGAATTAAAACAAGCACTATTATCTGAATGGACAAATTATAATTTTTGTTGCTGAAACAATAGTGTTGCCTGGCGAACGTGTGTGCCACCCTGCTAGAAGCGCCTGCTGAACAGTCACGCAGGTAGAATTACACAAATTGACACTTCTGGGGTGAAAATGGAAAGTATTACTTTTTACCAGCCGCCCAAGCCTTACCCAGACGCATCTGTGGGGTTGAAGCAGACTCAAAGGATGTGGGAAACATGACGTTTGTCAAGTCTGGCTCTGGTTTCAGCCGACAACTGACTGTGCTAATTCATTGCTGTGTGTCAACAAATCACAATTTACGTGTGTGGATTGCATGAGGGTGTATTTACAAATCATGCAATATATTTGTGGATTGGATATTTGTCACTAATCTAACGCCATACTGTTTGCCCATAGGCTAACTATTTAAATGCTAGCGTTTGCACCATGACTTGACTCACATTCCCATTGGGTGACCATTCCTTCACAGTAAAGGTTGATCCTTCATAATAGCGGTCCGATATAGACAATTTTATTTATTTCAAGTGATTTCAGATAACAAGTAAGACGGAGAGAAGAGACCCAATTGCAAATATTTTCGTTGTTGGGAGAAGAACTTATCTATCATACCTCTAACTTAAGCTAGGTGAGTATGGTGAGCTTGTAAATGTGGAAAACTCAGTAGCACCCCGTGTGGTTTACAAACATAGGGTTGGTGTCATTTTTATCATATCATCTTAGTGTACATATTTACCAAGTTGTATTGGTGAACCATTATCCTTGTGGGAGATAGGTCCATGTGTGTGCAAAACCACAACCCTACACATCTTCTATCTGGTCAATAGGGGCCATGATGTTTGACAGACTGTGCTGGATTATACAATGTTTGAAGCCCTTGCTCCATAGATGCAGAATGCCATACGGCGTGATGATCAGACATTTGCTGCTATAGGAATAAGGTTTTATGTGTTTTTTCAGAAAATCCAAAATGGCGAAAAATCTAAGATGGCAGACTTTATGAGAGCAGAAATGTTCACAGTGAGGAGATGCACATATGTAACAAGTTTCAGGTCTCTAGGTTTAACGGGGTGGGCGTGGTGAACCTCCCAAAAGTCCAACTTTGCAGGCTTATGACAGCGCCACCTTCAGGCTGGTTTGCATTTTGTTGACACCAAATGTTTTTCCCTTTGACTCCCCTTCTACTACTGTTTAGATTACTGAACCCATGTGCCACTTTAACTCAAGGGAATTTGCAAAAACTATGCTTTTTTGATGGAAGAATAATAATAATACTGAATGCCAACAATTACAATATGGTTCCAGTGTAAAGACTGAAACCCTAATTATATATTATTTTCACTGGGCAAACATTTTATTGGACTCCCAACAATAACAGAAATGAAACTCACCTTTGTAATCTGTGTAATCCTTATTTTAAATTATCAATAGAATACCAAAAGGGTCATGAATCCAATAAAGACCAACTTTCTCCCCAATAATACTAAACCAAGATGGCTTGTGAACGGTTGGGCTGTTGAGTTAGACTGTATCTGACTAACCAAATCACTTTAGTTTCCTGGTCTATGAGGAAGTTTGGGTTTGGACCTGTCAGTGCATTCCATCAAAAGCAGACTTTAAATCTTTCAAAACACAGCTCTGGGGAATGATGTAGCTTGCATTTCCACTTGCTAAACTTCAGATGAGATTTAGCCAGTCAAGTAAATTCATTAAAAGCTAGAGAATCTTTTAAAATACTGTATATTTTATTTGGAAGTGTCAACATGGCAAAGACAGGTGCCATGTTCTTGCAGAAATGAACACTTGTTATTTATGTTGACGATTATATAAAGTGCAGTATATACACTCACCTGAAGGATTATTAGGAACACCATACTAATACTGTGTTTGACCCCCTTGCGCCTTCAGAACTAATTCTACATGGCATTGATTCAACAAGTTGCTGAAAGCATTCTTTAGAAATGTTGGCCCATATTGATATGATAGCATCTTGCACTTGATGGAGATTTGTGGGATGCACATCCAGGGCATGAATCTCCCGTTCCACCACATCCCAAAGATGCTCTATTGGGTTGAGATCTGGTGACTGTGGAGGCCATTTTAGTACGGTGAACTCATTGTCATGCTTAAGAAACTAATTTGAAATGATTTGAGCTTTGTGACATGGTGCATTATCCTGCTAGAAGTAACCATCAGAGGATGGGTAGATGGTGGTCATAAAGGGATGGACATGGTCAGAAACAATGCTCAGGTAGGCCATGGCATTTAAACAATGCCCAATTTGCACTAAGGGGCCTAAAGTGTGCCAAGAAAACATCCCCCAAACCATTACACCACCACCACCAGTGGTAACAAGGCATGATGGATCCATGTTCTCATTCTGTTTACACCAAATTCTGACTCTACCACCTGAATGTCTCAACAGAAATCGAGACTCATCAGACCAGGCAACATTTTTCCAATCTTCGACTGTCCAAATTTGGTGAGCTCTTGCAAATTGTAGCCTCTTTTTCCTATTTGTCGTGGAGATGAGTGGTACTGCTGTTGTAGCCCATCCACCTCAAGGTTGTGCGTGTTGTGGCTTCACAAATGCTTTGCTGCATACCTCAGTTGTAACGAGTGGTTATTTCAGTCAAAGTTGCCTTTTTATAAGCTTGAAGCAGTCTCCTCTGACCTCTAGCATCAACAAGGCATTTGTTTTGCAACAGAACTGCCACATACTGGATGTTTTTCCCTTTTCACACCATTCTTTGTAAACCCTAGAAATGGTTGTGCGTGAAAATCCCAGTAACTGAGCACATTTTGAAATACTCAGACCGGCCCCTCTGGCACCAACAACCATGCCACGCTCAAAATAGCTTATATTATCTTTCTTTCCCATTCTGACATTCAGTTTGGAGTTCAGGAGATTGTCTTGACCAGGACCACACCCCTAAATGCATTGAAGCAACTGCCATGTGATTGGTTGAGTAGATAATTGCTTTAGGGAGAAATTGAATGGGTTCCTAATAATCCTTTAGGTGAGTGTATATGTTGGTTATTATCCAGTACAATGTACTGTAGGTTTATTTATGTGTTTAAATTCAACTCTTTTCAGGGTGAATGATGCATTACTTGAATAAAATACAATGGTAACAATACTTTTGGCTATGTCGTATATAATCACCAAACAGTTTACTAAAGCTGAGGGAACAGCAAATTTACACGGTTATACAAGCTGTACACTCTGTCACAATGCCCGTAGAATCCGTCCTTGTTCTGTGTCACTTCAGGGTGGTTTGTCCCCTATGTGTTTTGTTTTGGTTTTGTTTCCTGTTCTTTGTGTCACATGATCCCGTCACATGTTTTGGTGAGCCTATCAGTTCTGTTGTTTGGTCCACACCTACACATCCTCCCCTCGTTAGTTGGGTATTTAGTTCTGTGGGTTTGTTTGTTCTGTGTAGTTCATTGTTTCTTGTCAGGTACGTGGATGTTCTTTGAAGTAGTTGTCTTTAGTCTATTCATATGTTTAGTGTAAAGTGTTTCTCTTGTGTTCCATGTGATGTTGTAGAGTTAAGGTTCGGTTCTTAGGTAGTGTTATTCTTGTTTATGTTAGGTCTTTGTCTCTATGTTTCTTGTCAGTTCCTCCCTGTGTGGAATAAAGATATGTTTTGTGAAGACGTGCCTGCCTCCAATCTTTGGAACCGTGACACACTCACTACTTTACATTGTAGCAAAGTGTCATTTCTTCAGTGTTGTCACATGAAAAACTATAATCAAATATTTACAAAAATGTGAGGAGTGTACTCACTTTTGTGAGATACGGAACACTCATACTGTGGGGCAAAAAAGTATTTAGTCAGCCACCAATTGTGCAATTTCTAAATTTATAAAAAAAACTATGAGAAACAAAATGAGAAAAAAGAATCCAGGAACTCACATTGTAGGATTTTTTATGAATTTATTGTTATAAAATGGTGGAAAATAAGTATTTGGTCACATACAAACAAGCAGGATTTCTGGCTCTCATAGACCAGTAACTTCTTCTTTAAGAGGCTCCTCTGTCCTCCACTCATTACCTGTATTAATGGCACCTGTTTGAACTTGTTATCAGTATAAAAGACACCTGTCCACAGCCTCAAACAGTCACACTCCAAACTTCACTATGGCCAAGACCAACGAGCTGTCAATGGAAACAAGAAACAAAATTGTAGACCTGCACCAGGCTGGGAAAACTAAATCTGCAGTAGGTAAGCAGCTTAGTGTGAAGAAATCAACTGTGGGAGCAATTATAAGAAAATGGAAGACATACAAGGCCGCTGATAATCTCCCTCGATCCGGGGCTCCACACAAGATCTCACCCCGTAGGGTCAAAATGATCACAAGAACGATAAGCAAAAATCCCAGAACCACACGGGGGGACCTAGTGAATGACCTGCAGAGAGCTGGGACCAAAGTAAAAAAGTCTACCATCAATAACACACTACGCTGCCATTTTATTTCAAATTTTGTCTCATAGTTGAAGTGTACCTATGATGAAAATTTACAGGCCTCATCTTTTTAAGTGGGAGAACTTGCAATTGGTGGCTGACTAAATACTTACTTAAAATACCCCACTGTATTTAAGTAACACATGATACGAGAACATGACATCATTTGTCTAGATAGGGTAACCTTTGTTTGAGTACTCAACAATGCCATATACTGGCAGCAGTTTTCAGGAATAGCACTGGTAGCATTACAGACAGCAGCACTCCAACTTCGGTGGGGAACCAAAACCTGAATCGCAATCACCCTCTGGACAGCTGAGCTTATAAAGACAACTCAAACCCTAATTAACACCAGATGTATGTAATTACAACGTGATCTCTTAGAAATCCATGATACTACCACGGACACTTAACTTCAAAGTCTGTGGCAGTTTCACGGAATGTCAGAAAATTCTGTAAAACAAATTTAGAAGTTAAATTCAGTTTCACAGAATCGCATGATGACGTAGCAGAGTGTAAATAGCGTAGATTTTGCAGGTTAGTAGGTTGGGGATGGTGGGTGGGCGTAAAAACATGCGACTAACATACCAAAGATTGCGAGTTCGAATCCAGGCGGACACATTACATGTATTCTGTTTTCTATTCCAACGCGATGCAGACGTGTTGCAAACATGTTTTTTAAATAATTTTTTACTCCCTAAATACAAGTTACATCGAGTTAACAGCAAGGTTTCTGAGTGGTTAAGGTTAGGTTAGGGGTTTGGGAAAGGCTTACATCGAGGTAACAGCAAGGTCTCACTGTGCGCCAATCGCGGACTTTTCCGTGAAACTCCCACAGATTTTGATCCGTGTTCATTTCACAGAATTTTCGGCCATTCCGTGGAACTGTCACGGATTCTGATGGTTATACTCCGTGGCAGTTTCACAGATTTCTAAGAGATCAGGCTGTGTAATTAATAATCAATCAAGCTCTTGACACATCATACACTAACACAGTCCAATAACATCTAGTGCCTAGAGGGTGGTGCTAACAATACTGTACTGGGTAATAAACAACATATATACTCTGCACTTTATATAATCGTCAACATAAATAACAAGTGCTCCTGTCCTTGCCATGTTGTGACATTCCAAATAAAATGTACATTATTTTAAAAGAAAACAATACCATTCTCTACCTTTTTAATGAATTTACATGACTGGCTAAATCCCATCTGAAGTTTAGCAAGTGGATATGGAAGCTACATCATTCCCCAGAGCTGTGTTTTGAAAGATTTCAAATACTGCTTTTGATGGAATGCACTGACAGGTCCAAACCTGAACTTCCTCATAGACCAGGAAACTAATGTTACTCGGTTAGTCAGATACAGTCTCTTAACTCATCCTTTCACAACACATCTTGGTTTAGTATTATTAGGAGAAAGCTGGACTTTATTTTATTCATGACCCTCTTTTTATTCTATTGATAAGTTAAAATAAGGATTACACAGATTACAAAGGTGAGTTCCATTTCTGTTATTGTTGGGAGTCACTTGGCCCAGTGAAAAGAGTATATTATATTATGGCTATAGCTTCAAGTACATGTCAATGTTTATGCAAATGTTTTTTCTGTTTGATTTCGGCATTCAAGTACATATGTATTTGAATGTCAGGATTATTTCAACTATCATGTGAAATTTCAGTTAAAAAAGTGCTTTGTACACAAGTACTTCAATTTTTGAAGTTAGAATACTTGGTTCCTTACATTTGCCTGACAACGAGTCTGGATGACATGTAGACACATTGTAAAGATGTGTCTTCATACCCATTTCCCAACAAAACATTTTATATTATCTTTATTGGAAATGTGTGAATATCCAGAAATTTTTATGTGTTAATATCCACTATATTTAGAGATATGCATGGATATTGACTAGCAGTAAAACAGTGCGTGATGGTTGAATATGACCTCAGGCTGTGTTTAAGCATTTATTCTGAGCTATTGCTAAATATATGACATATGTAACAGTATACCAATTAGTGAAAAAATGACTGTAATTGAGCTGCTTTAGTCAATTGTTTTGTGATTATTATTATTATTATTCAAATAATGCATCATTCACCCAGAAGTGTTGAATTTAAAGTATCTTTTGACATGTATATGCATGTCTTTGGTTTGCTGTGGAAGAATAAAATAACTGAATTCATGCTTAAATGAAATAACTGGATTGTGGTACCTCAAGCAGACGATATATTTTAATTTGAATCACAGGTGTCTTCAATCGCCATAATCCCTCATTCAGACAGTTTGAATAGAAAAAGATACATATAACCTTTCCTTACTAATGACTGGAGTTAACTATTTTATATAAAAAGACTAAATAATTTGTAAGAATTTTTTTAATTCATTCCATTCTCTACATTACTTTAAAATGTTGAGCTTTGAAACTGATGAAGCTTGTTTAATAAGCATGTTTTGTACAGGAAAGAGCTACACAAAGAAGTAATCAGAATAAACTTTAGGTACTACCTCTGGCAACTTCTTCAAATGACACAAAAAACTACACCTGGTCAGGGCACTAAACAATACAGTCTAAATATACAAATATTGCTGAACATTGTCTAATGCTTCAATAAATTATTTATATAAATGTCATAGCTGCCCAGGGACTACAGGTGGAAATTAGCAATTTTTGCTATAACCTGGCCCAAGACATATTCTCTTGTACTACAAGCTTATTGTCTATTTGTGCATTGTCCCTATTTCAAATAAATACATTTCCATTCCAACAATACATGTTCAAAAAGTCCAAACATTACAACTTGAATGGCTTCAGTTAAATTGTTATTTTTGTTATTAGACTTCTGGTGATAGAATGTTATGGGGCATTTTCGTAATCAAAACTTTAAAATGTAAAAGCCATTGAGACAAGTATCCTAATGTTTTATAGAGTATGTTATCTAATGTCCTATGTTTGTATTGTGTAAGTATAAGGTATCTTCACAATCCCTCTTTTACTGTGAGGCATTGTTATCTCTCTCTTTACTGCTTGACAGAGTAACTGAAAATGGAAGAGAATCTATTGTCTTTATGCTTCTATTTTCTGTGCATTTTCTTTAACTTTGGTTTAAATACTGTACCTAGACTGGAATTAATTCAAACCTATCATGATACCGTTTACATTATGTCTTTATATTTTCAATTTAGAACTCTTGGCTTCATACTTTTGTCTGAATAATAGAATGCATGACATATTTTATTTGACCATTGTAAGAAGAGCGACTGCAATGCTACCTTTGCTGAATTTAACATTTGTTTGCTTGTTTTGTTAACGCAACCTCTATACTGTAGCAAATTTTTGGTCTTCCATAAGAGTTAATGCAGCAAAAATACTGGGTGTTACCCATTTTCTTTTTATGCTATGTTCAAGCCTGTGTCTTGCATTGGGTGCAGCACCATAGTGATGGGCTCCAAAATGACTGGCACCCCTAACTGGCAATGCACAAACAATACTATAAAAAATATAAACTATACAATTATAGAGAAACTCAAAATAACGATATGTAAGAGAAATACTCTATATTATATATATTAATACTTTATTAATGTGTCAATGGAACCAACAAATCATTCATTGATTAAATTAAAAATCAATGTCCTCCAAATCAAGGTTTCATAATCAATGGAACCCTTGAAGATTATTGTAAATAGCAACTACCAAAATTAAACCATGAATACAATTTCACTTATTTAAGGTAAACTAAATCTAAAGTAAGTAAGTAAGTAAGTAAGTAAAATTGATTTATACAGCGCTTTTCACAGACAGGGTCACAAAGTGCTTTACAATGTGCATAGACAGAAAAACATAGTCGAAACATAGTCTAGTTAAATACACAGCTAAAACTAATAATACATAACAGACAGAGGTTACCCAAAAGCTAACCTGAACAAATGAGTCTTCACTTTTCCCTTAAAACAGTCCACATTCTAAAGGAAACATATATATATATATATGACATTGCATCACTTCCTGTTCCACTACTAAGGTATAAAAATGGGGTAATGCATTCATTATCCCTTTGTCATCAAACAACATGAAGAAAACAAAAACTGGGAGTTAAAGAGACAGATGGTCATTGACCTTAATAAATCTTTTAACAAGAAGATCCACAAATGATTGAATATACCACTGAGCACTGTCAGGGCAATTCCAAAGATATGGAACAGTTGAAAACCTTATGGTTAGAGGACGCATGGATATTTTGGCCCCCAGGATAGGGAGGATAGTGAAAAAAGCAACAAAATCCACAAGAATGACTTTGAAAGAATTGCAGACCTTTATGGTGTCTTGGGATCACCAGGTTTCAAAAAGCACCATCAGATACCACCTCCACAACCATGGCCTCTTTGCAAGGGTTGCCAGGAGAAAGCACTTTCTGACCCCAAGACACAGATGCAAGTGTCAAATAAATTATGACTGGTTTTCTGGTCAGATCAGACCAAAATTTAACCTTTGGGTCCGATACAGAATTGGCATGTTTGACTTCGAAACACACAAGGAGAGGCATGTCATACCCACAGGAAAATTTGGTGGTGGGTCAGTGATATTTTGGGGCTGGTTTATTTCCGGAGGTCCAGGGTCACTGGTCAAGATTGATGGCATAATGAATTCCACCAAATATTTGGACATTTTGGTTGACAATCTGGTTGCCTCGGGTAGGTGGACTTTCCAACAAGACAATGACTCAAAATGTTCCGAAGATCTATGCTGAAATTGTTCTGTGACAACAAAATCCATGTTCTGCCATGGCCATCTCAGTCGCCAGACATCAATCCAATCAATAAACTGTGTGCTGAGTTGAGGGCAGTTGATAAGCACAAACCCAAGAATGTAAAGGTTCTTGAAAGGATCTGAATAGAGGAATGGTCTGAAATCCCTCCAATGGTGTTCCTTAACCTTGTCAAACATTACAGGAAGACTCAATGCTGTTATCCTTGCCAGAGGTGGTAGCACTAAGTACTGAATAAGGAATGCTAATAATTATAAAACATTGTTTTTGGTGAAATTTTTCATTTTTGGATTGTTCCATTGCAACATTAATGAAGTACAGTATGTCTCACATGTTGGTATTGTGAGTTTCTCTATAATTATATTGTTTATGTTTATACAGTATTGTTTGTGCATTGGCAGTTTGGGGTGCCAGCAATTTTGGAGCCCACTGTATATCTCCTACTATGTTTGCTTAGGGTAGAGTAAAAAAATGAGCTTTTGTAACTGACTTTTCTCAATCCATCAGCTCTGGCTGAGTGAGTTTCCAGACAAGTGTGTAAACTACCATTTGTTTTGTAATGCTCGCAATACATTCAATGTTTTTTTTTACAAAACATGTGTAAACTGTAATGTTGTATAGGGAACTATTTCTTCAAATCCTAATTCCTCAGGGTAGTGCCTGGACATTGTCCTGTCTCACGTGCCATCTGACTCTCTGTGACTCACTTAAGATCCCATGAAACTAACTATTAGAGTATAGCTGTTAACCCCAGTGTTCTGGCAAAACTGCAGTCATACAATAATGAGCATCTAATCATTCCAAACTTTCAGATATCTTATTCTTCATTCCTCCTCCCATTTTAATTCAATTTATTTACATTTATTTAGACATCCAGTTATTAAAATGTTTTGTTCTCAGGCACAACACATCGCAGAGTGCCTGGGGCCTCATTTATAAACGTGGCGTACACACAAAAGACGTACGCAACTCTCTATGCAATAATTGGGATTTATAAAAAGCAAAGTTGATGGGAAAATATGAGGTCCTTCACGGCAACTCTGACCCAGGCATATGCACAAAAATGGGTGAAATGAGAAATGGTGACTCTGTCGGCAGATGGATGAAACACGTAGGCTACTGTAGATCCGTCTGAAACTGCAGATCGTTGTGTAATCGAAATACTGTCTCTCATTAATAATATGAAGATGTCACAAAGCCATGCTTACAATTAACAGCCTGCAGAGAAATACGAAAATATAAAACAAGATTGTAATGTAAATGTAAATGAAGCACATATTGCACATATTTGCAAAAAGAACACTCAAATATATTATGTAGGTTAATTATATTGGCATGATATGTAATTCATCCTCATAAATAGTATGGTAAACAGAACAAAATCATGTTTAAAACTAATATTCTCGTCGATGTCTCGCGGTGCAGATAGATGGATAGTCTTTATTGTCCATTGGGGAATATTGTTTTCATAGTATACATGTCGTAATCACATACAGAAACATAGTGTTCATGCATATGCATTTATTTTTAATTTTTAAATGTGTTCCATCGTGATGCATTTCTTAACCATTTTGAACGGTGCAAGAAATTTCATTTGTGCAGAACTGTTTTCCATTTACAATTAGATTAATACCAACATCTGTATTATTGATTATCAGATACCATCAAATGGATGGTTATGAAAAGCCATGCCATCACAATGCGTAATGACGTACACTAGCTGATCTTGCAATGTTAGAAGATAATACTAATAAATATAGTTGCAAGCAACGATGGGACGGGGTACTCCGATATGGCAAGTATAGGAAAATAGGCTTCCAATGGTACCAAACATTACTTTCTAGCATGTACGGTTCAGGAAATATGATGTTGTGAAATTATCGTGAGTCATTGAACCATTGGGTCGGCCATTTTGTCAGCCATTTTGTATTGTATTTCTT
>JACXGM010032630.1:0-12566 GCA_016801145.1 Umbra pygmaea | reverse complement strand
TTAAATACACTTTATTATAGATTACACAGTTAAAGACTCATCACCAGCATACACAGTTAAATACACTTTATTATAGATTACACAGTTAAAGACTCATCACCACGGCATGCACAGTTAAATACACTTTATTATAGATTACACAGTTAAAGACTCATCACCAGCATACACAGTTAAATACACTTTATTATAGATTACACAGGTAAAGACTCATCACCACGGCATGCACAGTTAAATACAATTTATTATAGATTACACAGTTAAAGACTCATCACCAGCATACACAGTTAAATACAATTTATTATAGATTACACAGTTAAAGACTCATCACCAGCATACACAGTTAAATACAATTTATTATAGATTACACAGTTAAAGACTCATCACCACAGCATGCACAGTTAAATACACTTTATTATAGATTACACAGTTAAAGACTCATCACCAGCATACACAGTTAAATACACTTTATTATAGATTACATAGTTAAAGACTCATCACCACAGCATTCACAGTTAAATACACTGTATTATAGATTATGTAGTTAAAGACTCATCACCACAGAATAAACAGTTACAGACTTTTCACTTCAACATGCACATTTCAGTAATGTGACTGCATCAAGCACAGTTCAGATTAATGGCCACATACACAGTCATTATTGCAAAGCAAACACAACCCAGCAGCAGTTTCCCTGTTTACAACTTAGACTTTAAACTGAAAGAGCGATAAAATGTAGTCATTGCCCACCCCCTCCCTCCCTGCGTCCTGAGAAAGAAAACAGAGACAGAGAGATGCTGACACATTTAGCTTTTTAGTTCCTGCTCTTAGCTAGCAAATACATAAGCATTACTGCAGTTGTCAGAAATGACCTGAATTACCAACACACACCTTCTTTCATAATTGTGTTTGCACTTTAGGAACTCTAGGAACGGCTATTGAATGTTGTGTGTTCGGTCCGTCATAGAGGGATGGTAAGGCAAGAGGTTTGAGTCTATCCTTGCACATACACATAGATGTGTGTGTGCACATTTAAAATGCCACATACTGACTCATTGTTAAGTTTCCCTGCTCTGAGCGTTGATCAGGTGTCTCTAAACTGAGATGAAAATCCCTGCTGTTATAGTCAGCAGAGGAGTGACCAATCACATAGCAGCATAGTATGTGAGGAGATGGCTCATTGGTTAAGAAATTACACTTGTGTTTGGAAGGTAACTGGGTTGATATCTGAGCCAATGTTCTTCTTGAGCAACAAACCTGTAAGCATATGTACTGTTTCTTATGGATTTGGCCACTGGAAAATAGAATTTATCTGTGTCTTTTCTGATTATTTCTAACTTTCTTTTTCATTGTGACTTGTGTGTTGGTACACAGCAGATATACGAAGTTCATACATTTTTTAAGCCTGTTGGCACTTCAAACGAGGATATGACCAACGTTGTAACTTAAATACTTACTCAGCAGAACGTGTTATTGCATCTGAAGACAATCCAAAACATCTCTATTCCGTCTACACACATTTCTGCAACTTTTGTTTCAGCACAGAAATGTGCTCATGTGTGCCTTTCAAGAGCTCCAGCAGGAAAGGTTGCTCTTTCTTTTTGACGTTAACATAAAACTAAGATAAAACTGCTTATTTCAATGGACAGTTCTTCCCTCAGCTTGACATGGGATCACTTTTGAGGTATGAGAACGTCTGATATAGGCATTGTTTCTCTGTAGTGAAGCTGGCTGGAGAAGGGGTGGACTTTGCTTCATGACCTCTAGGTGGAGCTGTGCCATTGAGAAACATCTTGGACCTCTGCTAGAGCCCTTCCTGGTGTAAAATCAACATATCCAGGGACTCCGCTCTGGTGTCTATCTCCACTTCTCCCCTCTTTTCTTGCCCTGGATCCATAGTTTTGATTGATACCTATTTACTGTTAAACGATCCCACACCTCCTGTCATTCAGTGAACAGATCCATACACTATTATTCCATCACTATTCATCCAGGATGTTCCACAGTAAGTAATATGCTTTATATACAAGCCAATATTTGCATTGGATTCTATACAGTGGCAAAGTCTAGTCTTTTTCAGTACAAAAATATTTTTTTTGAGTAAAAACATTGTCCTTAAAGTGCACTAAACACAGAACTAGCTGTCCATTCTGTCCCAAATGCCAACCTATTCTCTTTTAATGAAATGTAGAGCACACAAAGAGCACACAAAGAGTAGACAAAGAGCACACGAAGCGCACATGTATTTGAGGTGCGCATCAAGAATAAAGTAACTGAATCAGTGAACGAAGTCAGGTGCCTCAGCGTTAGTCTGGGTAAGAATTGTAAAAGTGATAGTCAGGTTAAGTACATTTGCATGAAGGTCAAACCAAACCTAACTTGTTTTTGTTTAATTAGAAGGGATTTGTCACGTCAAACTGCAAAACTATATATGCATGCAATTATATTTTCATATTTATCATATTGCATCATGGTCACAAACCACATTAAAGCCAATTGTTTTGATATACAAACAGTTAATACAAGTTATGGACCATAAACCCATGAGACAGCATCACTGCAATGTTTTAAGAAAGCATTATCTGCTTCGACAGTTTCATTGATTTTAACAATCTCAAACTCTTTTTTAAAGAATAATCAGGTGTTTTCTGAATTAGTCCGTAGGCGTCAGAGCTCTGATAGGGCAAACAAACAAGCCACTACCAGCGGAGACTGTCTTGTCGCAAAGTATAATTCTTCTTTTGGTCAGTCAGCTTTTTCTGCAAAGGGGTCAAAACTCTGGAACACTTTACCTACTAATTTAAAATTAGAGACCAATGCCTTTAACAGAGTACTTAAACATTGGCTAAAATCTAATTCACACGAAAGGCCTACCACAGCATTATTGTCTGATCATGGTTGCCTTTGCTCCATAGCTTATGTATGCAAATCATTATGAATATAAATAGTTTTGTAAAAATATTGTATATTGTTTTTTACTATTACCAGTATTGTTGTTATTATTTTTGTAAGAATTGTTATTATTACCTTAATTATTAGCATTGTTATTACTGCCATTTTTCTTTTTTGTAAATTCTATATAAAAAATAGCTTCCTGTGGACAGATGTTGAAAATCAGCATGTGAGCTAAAACACATAAGTAATGCATCTGGTTTGTCCAATGTTGCTGTGATGTCTGTGTCAAAGTCTAATCAAACATGAACAGCTCATTGACAGCGCATTGACAGCACATTGACAGCACATTGACAGCACATTGACAGTGCATTGAAAGCACATTGACAGCACATTGACAGCAATTTCACAGCACATTGACAGCAATTTCACAGCACATTGACAGCACATTGACAGCACATTGACAGCACATTGACAGCACATTGACAGCACATTGACAGCACATTGACAGCACATTGACAGCGCATGAACACTGTTGATACAGTTAAGTGCAGCTGACAAAAGGGATGCATCTGTGAATAATTCAATAATGTTTAAACCGGTCTTTCATATCAAAGTTAGCTATATATTTCCAAGTTTGAAAGTGAGTAATTTTGATGTCATGGGCACAAACCAGCACATGGTACACTTTAGTTCAGGAAGACTTTTTGTAACAACATAACACTTCAACCCGGAATCCATCTCTAAGTATGTATCATGAACGTTCTCTACATGAACGTTCTCCACAACAGCTAGCTCAAATTATGGCAGATGGGTCTCTTCAATTGTAAAATGTTAAAAGTTGTTAGCTTTTGTGACCTCAATCAGTCAAAGACAGCAGTCATTTGTGTACGCAATCAAAGGTCCTCTGGTTCAATCTCAGCGTGGGGCCGTCTGGCATATACATTGAATTCAACATCAAGCTCTTTGGAGGAACACATGCTGTATTTGCACTGGTAGACTAATTCCTTTGTTGTGTGTGTGTGTGTGTGTGTTTATGTGTGTGTGTTTTGGTTTAACAGATCATATCATGACCAGAAGTCTTCACAAGGATAGTAATATTAGGACCTTTTGCTGGTCCCCATGACGACAAAGTCAATTTCTGGCTGTGTGGTTATGTTTATGGCCAAGGCTACAATTAGATTTAGGGTTTAAATTTAGGGTACTTTCAGGTTCAGGCATTCCAGGTTAGGTTTAGGGTTAAGATTAGGCATTAGAGGAAGGTTAAGTTTAGGCATAAATGTTACATTATTGAGGTTAAGGTTAGGTTAGTGTGAGGTTAAGTTTAGTGTTAGGTTAAGGTTAGGAGTAGGGTTAAGGTTAGGGTTAAGGTTAGGTAACATGGATTTTTTATGTTTTCTGGTCTCCACAAGGTTTGCTGTACACAACAGTGTGTGTGTGAAATATATACACTTTGTTTTTTTGTGTGTATGTGCTCATTTAGTGAATGCCTGTTCAATATTGGTGGATGGCGACAGAGTTCTCTAGCTGGATTGGAAAAAAAACATGCAATTATATTGCCTGTTTCTTCCTTTTTAATGTAATGCAGATCAGACTCACACATGAAAGGCACAGTAATGGCCCAAGCACTGTTATTATATTACAGTCATTGTCGAAACAAGTGTGAAATTGGAGAATTATATATTTTTTGGCAATTTTAATTGCTTGATAATTTTTGCAAAAAGCCTGACAAGATAGGCTACGTAAAAATAAAATGTATCATTATTATTTTTGTTACAAGAGATTTTAAACTATGAACCCAAAATGCTACTGACTCCATACAAGGAGCCTGCCCAACCTACATTCACACCAGTGTTTGTCTGTTGGTACCTAGGATCAACTAACATGCCATGTTGTCTGTTGGTACCTAGGATCAACTAACATGCCATGTTGTCTGTTGGTACCTAGGATCAACTAACATGCCATGTTGTCTGTTGGTACCTAGGATCAACTAACATGCCATGTTGTCTGTTGGTACCTAGGATCAACTAACATGCCATGTTGAAAAGCGAAATGTGCACACATGTTCAATCATTTCTTGTGACATGCTTGCATGCATCAACCAGCATCTGCGTTGACGCTGTGATTTATGTATTAGAGACACTCGACTGCAATTCCCAACGCTGCCTTCTACTTCCTGGTTTTCTAAAGCATTGTGACACAGCTGGGTCATTGAGATGTGAACACGCCTTCATGAAACAGGATGAACAAAGCTTACTAAAAACACACTTCTTTTCTCCTTCTTTGAGCAGAGGAACACCTGTTATTTATGACGCAGGGGCCACAGTAAAAATAGTAAAACATTGAAAATACATTTTCATCTTCATTTTCATCATCAGTTTCATATTTACATTTTTACCAAAATTATTGTATTTGTCTCAAATATAGTGTTTGGTATTATTATTAATGTTGTGACAGATTCTGTTATGAATTTAAAACATTAAAGAGGGAATCCAACCCCAGACACACAAATCAATAATCAGTTAGATAGTATGTGCATACTCTACTTAGACCCATCCATTGGCTTTCAGTTCAGTCCGTAATATGTGGACAATGACACATGGATATGAGACAGTGATGATGGCGTGAAAGTACAGACATCTTTCAATCCAGGATATTTCCATCCACGCTGGCGTAGCCAGAATTTCTAGGTTCCAAAAAACCTGCAAGGACCCAGGCGATGATGATGGACAGATCCCCAGTTCCGACCCGAGCCTTTTGGGGTCCCTAAGCAGAATTTGACAAATGGTGATTTGGGGGCCCCCTCCTACCACGCTGAGTCACCTGTGCCTCCTGCAGATCCCCCTGAATCACCCCCCCCACCACCACACACCTGTCCATCCATATTGGAAACACCATTACAAATAACATCACTGTTTATACATAGTCGCCCACATTTAATGGCACCAAAAGCCACGTCACTGCTGTTGGTGATCATGTTTCCACCTGGTGACGCCAGCTTTACATCTCCAGGGGGATTTATGTTCTCCCTTCACAAGACCACCGAACTGTATTGATGCTATGGTCACAGCCCACCCATCATATCTTCATTGTTGGACAATAATTGAACACTGATAAACAAAGTGACCTTATTACAATTTGCTGTGTACCTTCAGATCCCCCGCCCGATACAGCCAGAAGAGGACTGGCCACCCCTTGAGTCTGGCCTCTCTCTAGGTCTCTTCCTGACCCACCTACTAGGGTGTTTTTCCTAGCCACTGTGCATCACTTGTGTTGCTTGCTCTTGGGGGTCTGGGGCCGGGTGTCTGTCAAAGCACTTTGTGACAACTGCTGTTGTGAAAAGGGCTTTATAAAATACATTATACAATAATTGGCTCCACCGTTCACTTTTTTAGGCCACTGTGTTATTTGCATCAGTTTGCATGCACACGAGATCATCAGGTTAATCAATGTTGATAATCAGACTTAATCAATCAAATTTATAACAATAAACATTAGGTCGTCCAAAAGTCATCTGTTTTGGACATAGAAATATAATAAACCCCAGGTTATCTCAACAATTGCAAATTACCTGGTAGAGTAAGGAAGACCTCTACGTGAGATGACCAAAGAATGCTCACTATGATGATGAAGAGAAGAAACAAAGATCTGTCTGAATGATCAGGAACACGCTACATCAGGTTGGTTTGGATGTGTTAGGCCTCAACTATTCAGAGAACTTCACCAGCCAAACTAGAGAGGCTGGACCCTACAAAACTGTAATTAGTGTCAAAAACACGATGGCCTAAACAAACACCAAAGAGCTGCAGAGTTTTGGAAAGATGGCAGAAATACTTTATGTGCTCTTCACCTTGTAGCAGTAAAATGACCACAAACATACTGCTAAAACCAAAAATGATGGTGGACTAACAGGGGAATAGTTCTTCTAGTCAATAAAAGCTTTTACATTCCTGCTATTCCTTCTTTTTGAAGTATTTCCTCTAAGGCTCATGTTATTAATTATACAAACAACAAATATAACAAGGATCTCCACAACCCAGAAGCAGGTTCCTCTATTAAGATAAAATGACAAACCTGTTTTTATGTACAAGCTAACACCTTTTTAATTGTGTACTCCAAACTAACTTCAGTGTTCGTTTCCACAAGTAAATACCCTCCCTGTGCTAAAACCGTACAGTAGCACTTAACGTCTATGACCTGAAACCTCTGTTAATGTGCCTCTGATTACGTCCCAGCTAGACCTTCATTTGGACCGCCGTGAAGTGATTTTCTATGGCTGCTGAAGAGGGTTATTAAATCCATCCGAAAATCAATGGCCTGCTCCATCCTCAGACAACAAGCTTTGCTGCTGTTTTATAACGTGTGATGGAGGGGCGGTAGGAAACAAGTTAATTTGTTTTTCCCATTAGTTGAATATAAACACAGGCAGAGTGAGTAATGAATGGTGACCTTGCTAATTCAAACATCCGGGAATGCAAGAGGCATCTCCGTCTGAATGTATGGGTAGATGGAGAGATTGGTTTACTCAACAGCGCTCAAGGGATCAGCCACATGCAAGACGTGTGAGTACATGAGTGATGGTTTGTGCTTGCCTGAGACCAACCTCTCTAGGGTTCTAAAGGAGACACAGTAGAACCATCAACAGCTCATAGGCGGGGCTACTAAAGGGGAGTAGGATTCTATTGGAGCTCCTACTGGCTTGGCTATATTCAAACGGATGCTTAAATACCTAAACCTCCAAGAATGGCTTCCATAATCACATGCATGCATCACACACATGATTGACTGCTGATAATAATTACACACTTTGCCCATCAAATTTTTTTGGAATAGTGTTTAGAACATGTTACTTAATATCAATTGAGACATATAGCCATACACTTTACAACGTTAAATTAACATAATTGTATGGCAACCTGCAGCAGTATTATTGTAAGTTTGTGTAACATTTTATAATCAAAATATTGGACTAATGATTAGTGCTGACTTACACTCGGATATAGAATTTACTTGAATGATTCAGACAACACATTTGGTTAACGTCCTAACTTGGACACCGTACAATCATCTGTGATGAAAGGATACATCTCTCCCTGTTCTGTGGCCCCAGTAGCTGGCCATCTGGCCCACACAGACCACTAACACTGTGCCTACTACATGAAGATGCCTTCTAACTGCCAATTTAGTGTCAGTACTATATTACTTCCATAACCCTGCGTATCACTCTACATCGAGATTGATGCTTACATCATTTAGATGTAAATGTAAATCTGAAAGTGTTTACATTAACTGTAAATTGCTGTGAATTAATCTAGAGAACATACTCTTACTCCTCATAAACGATAAGCTTATCATTTAATTTATTGTAAATGCTTTATCCGTCTGTCGAGTTTACATAGGTGTACTCTACAGTGTGTTGTCTGCCACCAGCACAACATTTACATCAACTACCGTACAATTCTGTCTGTAGGGTATAACAAGACTTCTACTTCTGGTTTGATGTAGTTCACTGAACCAACACAGCACTAACTGATGTAGTTCACTGAACCAACACAGCACTAACTGATGTAGTTCACTGAACCAACACAGCACTAACTGATGTAGTTCACTGAACCAACACAGCACTAACTGATGTAGTTCACTGAACCAACACAGCACTAAGACTCTTTACAGTCTCTGTCTTGATGAATCACTCCCCATTGACCCACTGCTCACATCAGCAAATTACATATCTATGCAAACTAGAAATCTACGTAAGCAAACTTTTAATATTTTCTTGCAGAGTAAGTGAGAAAAAGCTTTGACATTGCTTCTTTCATAAAAACACTGCACTACAGATTAGATTAATTCACTGGAAGATGTGGTATCTATCTCAAAGACATATCTTTCTCCTTTTTTGTTTGCAAAGCTGTTTTCCTCAGATATTGTCATGACTGTTTGCGTCAGATAAAGCTAGTTGAATTGCATATACATTTACTTAATTAACAGAACATGTTTTGCATCTGTAATTGATAATTTTGCCATTATCCATTTGAGACAAAAGCAGTTTTGGGGTACAGGTTTCTTTTTCATGATAACTGGAAAAACGTACAGGTGGGTCGTTAAAAAGACCAAGACCACTGGATGCTCTTCTTCTCAGTTCCAGACATGTTTTATCTCTTCATTACATTTACATTTTAGTCATTAACCAGACATGTTTCTCATGTTTCATCTCTGAACCAGGGCCACCTGTTGGAACACACAAACTGAACACAAACACACACACAGAAACACAGCACAGAAACAGGAACACAGACCAGGGCACACAAAACACAGAAACTGACTGGGGGACGTAACACCAATGGAGATCAAATAAAAATAGACCCCTACATTTTCGAGCAACTGCTTATTTTGATTACACTCCAGTCGTCCGTCACTCATGCAATTTTCACAACTTGCCATCTCAAAAATGTGGTTTCGGCTGTTGGCGCCTTTCTTTTTTGTGCAACGTGATTGGAAGAACCGTGTTTGGCCACTTGCCTTCCCAGAAGATCTGGCCAAGGACCTGTGGAGCTGCTTAAAGTTTAGGGAAATAAAAATAAAACATTGACCCCAGACTTTTGAACACTAGTGTATGTCTGCTTGCTTCAAATCTGCAAAGTACTTCAAATTCTGTCAGTTCCTCTTTAAGTTTATAGATATCTGCATCAGAACTACAGAAATCAATTTTAAAGTACTGCAAATGTTTTAAAGTAATGTTGGTGTATTACAAAAGAACATATATATATATATATATATATATATATATATATATGTATATATATATATATATATATTTTGGGACAGCTCAAGTCAGGCCCGGAGTGGACACATTTTCAGCCCGTGAGTTTCATGGTGCACCAGCCAATTTTGTAATGGGGGTAAATAATAACTGCAAATAGTCTACTCACTTTCAATGTGTAATTTCTTACCGTACATGTTTCATTCATTTATTTATTTAGAGAGAGAGAGACATCTTAATGTATAAGCTATTTAACAAAATATCCTCAGTAATTAGCAAACTACAGTACGTTAAATGAAGGGATATTGAGCAAATAAGCTAAATGTTTGAAGAATGAAGTTGTATATTGCCCATTTTAGAATACCTTGAAATGGGCAAAAATTGAAGTTAATTTTTTTTTAATCATTATTATTTTTACAATTGCTTGGACCCATTTCTCAATATTTAGGTATCTTTTTCAAAACTCTACGCACAGTTCTCATAACCAACTTTCAGTGTTGCACAGCAGTTAATTTCATATCCAAAATGCACTAGAACTTGCAAAACAATTCATACATCTCAAATCAACTACTTCTTCCATAACACTAGCAACAGTTGTCACCAAAACATCTCACTTTGTCACTCATAAAAAAATAACCTACTGGTAAGCAACACAAATAACAGATTATTTCACACACACACAGACACACACACACAGACACAGACACACACACTAACACACACCCACAAACACACACACACAAACACACACACACAATCACACACACACATGCACACACACACACACACACACAGACTCACAGATAAACAAACACAATTATTACACAGAAACAGCCCTCCTGCACTCACTCTTCACATTCCAACAGCTTGAGACTTATAAGCAAGTGTCTGCATTACAACACCTGTACTGTAAATTCCTTTAACCTGCCAAACTGCCAACTCAAACTCTGTTCGTCTCTTTGTTAGTTTCTATCGAAGCCAGTAGTGGACTATTACGGCAGCGCTCCGGAGTGTTCACAGGACAGCTGAAGAAGACTTACTTCAACATCCTCATCAATCCAGAGGCTGGAAAAGTGAGTGGCACTTCAGGCTGACACTGATTGCACAACCCTTTAGAAATTCTTGGCTCTTTCTTTGCAACTCAACCCGCCCATTTTGCTGTGTATATGTTCTTTTTTTTCTTTGGCTGTCTTCTTCTTTAACTTGCCTCCCTCACTGCATATGGGCTATCTTCAACAACAGGCTCCTCAGAGTACTGTGGTAAATTGTTTTACTTTGCACTGGTGTGCTGTTATGCTTGTGAATAGGAATGTATCCTGTTGTTGTGCTTGTCAGTGCACATGTTTAATTACTTGGCAGGTTGACAGAGCCTGCATGTGTTCTTGGCCCTGCTTTGAGTATGCCTGATAGACAATGCGGTTAGCCTGCTTCTGACGAGGACTGCATTTAGTATGAATTAAGTTGATCAGAATGTACCAGGACGTACTGCCACTACTGAATACTAAATAGGCAGGATATTACATATACTGCTTCCTACACAATCTTAATTTAAATATCAGTGAGTCAGCCAAGTGAAGATTTAAGTAATTTTGTAGTCTTTCATTTGAATTTCAGCCACCCGACCTATAAACTGCAGTTGAACACGTTAAAAAACCTACTTGTGCAAAGTTTGATAAACCATCAAAGGATTTTCGATTTTTAACAATACTACTAGGAACTTTCATCATGAATCTTATGGCCTTTTTTCCTCCCAGCAAGCTTGATCTGCAGGCAGCAGAGTCAAACCACCAGGCCAACTTACAGCTCCTCACAGTAAAACAGGCCACTCCTACCAGATGACATGTCAATGATCTGCGTCTGCTCGGTGTACTATAACTACTGGTGTTCTCCAGCGCTCATCAGTTCAACTCCCTTTTTCCTCTGTAAAACGAGTCACTTGGTGACATCGTAACTTCACATGGTCTCTCCCACTGTTGCTATGGGGATGATACTCACCTCTACTGCCAGAGAGGGACGCACATCTCTGCTCTAATCACTGATCACCAAATCAGACATTACAAAGCATATTTTTATCCAGAGGAACGTTTGGCCACTCCAAGACCTCTTCATCACAAAGACTCCAAGTCCTCTTCATGAAAGTGGTTTAGTTGTTAAGGCATCTGACTGGTGTCTGGAAATTCCCTGGTTCTCTCTGTGAGAAACTTAACCATAACCCCCCCCATCTCTCACCCTGGCTGTTGCTGTAAATCATATTTGGTTCCTAATGAACTTACCTGGTTAAATAACAATAAATAAATAACAGTTGCCATTTTCCCAGGATCTTCTTCCTGGGTTGAATAACAAATAGTCTACTTAAATTAACAGTATGTATATTCATAGGAGCCCTTCTTTTTTGCCAAGAAGATGGTGAAAACATAGACAATAGTTCAGATTTAAATAGCTCAGCCAATATCAAGATGTTCCCTCTATAATCAAAACTTAAAGTAACAAAGTTAACGTACAGATAAATAGTCACATTGAGGAGAATCTTTACTTGACACATACTCTACGCAGTATGCAACTTTTAGAGCAAAATATTCTGTACTACCATCCATGTCAAGCTGACCTTTGAAGTGGGTTTGCCAAATAACCAATTTCTATGCATCAAATGAGTCTGCTATTGAAGAAAACTTCAAATATTGAATCAAATAAATGTTACTGTAATTTCCTTTATTTTGGGCTGATGTGACACACAACAAGACAAATATGAGAAGAAAAAGAAAAACATCCTTGATCTGCTGCAATGTACAACAATGCTGCTAATATAGTGCTGAGAGTAAAACCGTTACACACGTTACATGTATTTCTGTTCAGCTACCTCCTGGTCCCACAGCTTAGGGACATGCTGTTGTGTGCAGACATGATGACGCGTTACACA
>JACXGM010032629.1:0-12567 GCA_016801145.1 Umbra pygmaea | reverse complement strand
TGACCATGGTATTACTGTGCTCAATTGGCCTGCCAACTCTCCTGACCTGAACCCCATAGAGAATCTGTGGGATATTGTGAAGAGAAAGTTGAGAGACACAAGACCCAACACTCTGGATGAGCTTAAGGCCGCTATCGAAGCATCCTGGGCCTCCATCACACCTCAGCAGTGCCACAGGCTGATTGCCTCCATGCCACGCATGGAGCAGTCATTTCTGCAAAAGGATTCCCGACCAAGTATTGAGTGCATAACTGAACATAATTATTTGAAGGTTGACTTTTTCTTTTTTTTATTACAAACACTTCTTTTATTGGTCAGATGAAATATGCTAATTCTTTGAGATTGGAATTTTGGGTTTTCATGAGCTGTATGCCAAAATCATCAGTATTTAAACAATAAATGACCTGAAATATTTCAGTTGGTGTGCAATGAATCTAAAATATATGAAAGTTTAATTTTCATCATTACATTATGGAAAATAATGAACTTTATCACAATATGTTAATTTCTTGAGAAGGACCTGTATACAGTATAGATAAAGGCAGAAAATTAGAGGCCAGATAGTTCTTAACTGAATCCATTTCAAGCACTATTATTACAGTTATTGTTAATGTAGGTGTTTCATGTGGTAGGGGAGGACTAGCAGCCTGCTCTTTAGTTAAAATGATGAACAGGCTCTGTGCTGCTAGTGGTACTGGTACCTTGCTGAGGCTGCTCCTGGCCTTTATTTAGTTCTGGTTGGGTAGTTGACACTCTAATTTCTGTTGAGTCACGTGAACAAGCTCTTTTGCCCAGTGGTGTAGTGGTTTCTGGATAAGTGGGTATGCTTTTATGCACTTCGTCCGAGGAAAAAGCGAAGGCATTCTTTATAAATGTAGTCCCTGATCTGACAAGGCAAATAACATTATTCTGTCCTTGAGCATGGCAGTTAACCCTAAAATGCTAAACTATTTTAGATGTGAATTTAAATGCTGCTATTATTATGTCCAACACAATTCTCGTTAAAACAATGAATTATAAAAAACTGAAGCCAACTATTGCTTTTATGCAACTTTATAGTAGGTGTTCAACCTAGTTGATCTTGTTCCCAGATGCTCCTGCGCAATCTTACAGTGACTCTTATTCAGATACAAAAACCTGGCATGTCGTGGGAAATATGCAAATTAGAAAAAAACACTCCTAGAGTAAGGGAATAACACAATTCCGTGTTAAAAATACATTATCATATGTAAAAAACAACACTGTGAGTGTAAAATGTAACACTTATAACATGTTAAAATGTTAACACTATTGAAAGTGTCAAATTAAGTTAGATTCCATGAGAACTAAATAAACTATATAAACACTGATTTCATTTTAACACCCTCCAAATGAAATTAACACTGCATATTTTGCTGTGTAAATATTTCAGTATTTTTCTATAAGTTTAGAAAAACTCAGCCACCCCCTACCTCCCCAAAATAACCTGTTTTATTGCAAGGCGATGTCCTACCTCCCTGCATGTCATGTTCAGTTCCTGCTTGCTGTCTGTAATGTTTTTAGTTAACCTAATTAAAGGAGCAGAAAATGACCCAAAGTTGAGATGCAATGTATTCGACTGTGATGAACCCACATGGAACATGGAGGGACCACCGCTCTTTCTTTACCAACCATTCATTTCTTGCATCTACAGATCTGGAAATGTGACGCTCTTAACCGGGCTGCGCTTATTGAGGGTGGGGGCCAGTTGCCGATCCCTGTTCTAAAGTATACATTCTATGGTCTAAAGCAACTGAAGTTCATGAATGAACTGTGAAGACCTAAATGAATTGGTGAAATGGCAGAAACGGTTCAGAATTGTTTCCTGTTCCTTTAGTTCTCTTCTTTATCAGGCACAAACTATACAGATTTTACATTGGCAAATTGTATTTCCTAAATAACAGCTTATAATGTAGCCTATATTCATACCATACAGATTTTTAAGGGGTGGGGGGGAACAAAGTGGAGTGTCAAACTTCTTTCAACATTGTTATAGTCTGAATCACTGAATGAATCCCCTGCTAACGAATCGTAAGCGAATGTGAGACTCGCCGGAAATCATTCCCGAATTGGAGAACGAATTATTGAATTTTTTTAGTGAACTGAATTAAAAGATTTGTGTCGCTGAAAAGAATCGAAACACTCATCACTAGCATGTGTAGTGACTATATATTTTTTTCTTTGGAAAGGGCTGGCAGATCGCAACCAACGTTAAGGTGCATACACTGCCACCTATTCCGCTCACAATTCAACACACAGGCCTGTCTAATGCTTCCCTGTCACCTGTAATGTAGCATTCAGCCCTGCATGACCTAACCTCAACCTATTCCACACCACTTCCTCTCTCTGACTCCCCCGCTTCCCTCCCTGCACTCTTAGCCTCCACCCCCACATGAGCCAGGACCCAACAAAAGCACACCACCACTCCCAACAACACCATCACCTCCTTCAACGACCCCCCTTTGACCTGCCCGTTTTTATACTGCTCAGCACCGCAGCAGATGATCATGAGAAACTTAAAGTTTATATTTTCATCTGAGAAACGCGATTACATACACAACATTTCTCCAGAATATCACCCAATGTGAACTACTGCCATAAGTAACATTATATTTGAATGGAGGGGTTATAAACCGCTCACATTGTTTCACATAATGCCCACAATCCATTATATCCTTCCTCTGTCCATATCTAACTATCCCTTTTCTCAGCCTATCTCTGCCTATCCATGGCCCCCCGACATTCTCCACCCCTTAGCCCCGCCCTACCTCCTTTTGCCACCTCTGTGGAATTCTGGTCCTCATGTCCTTATCATGGACCCATATAGAAAGAGAGTGAAGATGGCCATGTAGGGACTGTGGTACCCACTGCAGGCCCATTATTTGTGTGTGGAAGATAACATGGGCCATACATAAACCCACCCTAACATCGCACCTAGTCCTGGGCACAGAGAGCTGCTATATCACATAGAGACATGGTGAGTACTGGAATTGATTATTAGTGAATCCTTTCTTTCAAGTTGATCTGGAATGTTTTCCATTGTTGTAATACAATACTGGTAACTTTTGACTATGTAGAGTAAGCCTAGTGTTAGGCTTCTAATAATTGAGGAGTCGAGACCCCTTTTATAGGTCTACTGTACAATTAATTACCAATACATAAGTCTTTTTTAATTTGAAGACAATAAATTGTGCTCATTTTAATATTAACTTTGGGTGTCTGTGTTAAACCTCTGATGATTCGATCTTTAAACCATAGTGTTAAAAGTATAATGTGCTACATTACTCCATTTAATTATCTTACATAATGTACATGGTTTTCATTGTTACATTTCATTGTGATTGTTCTAAATCGTGTTATTGCTGGTTAAACTCAGTAACAGTGAGATAATCCTGTGTAACTGGTCTTTTTTCTGCCATCTCAGGCCAGTAAGAAGGCTGCTAACAGGCGGCAGAGAGGAGCTCAGAAGAGCTGCTCTAATGTCTTCTCCATGTTTGAGCAGTCTCAGATACAGGAGTTCAAGGAGGCATGTAGCTGCACACACAAACCCTAACATATAATAGTGTCCTATTTGTTTTCCAAAGAAGTTGACGTTTTTGAGGTGAAGTTTTACAAACTGCTGTCCTGTGTTTTTATCTCTAGGCTTTTGGCTGTATTGACCAAGACAGAGATGGTGTCATCAAAAAACAAGACCTGAAAGAAACCTATGCACAGCTAGGTATTTCTATAGTCTCTGTCCTTCAGTTGTTCAATAGACATGTGTAGTGGACAGACAAAGCAAACCACAGAATAGCATTCTTACGTGCACGTTCCTGCAAAACAATGTGTGTTTTTGTGTCCCAGGGAAGCTGAACGTTAAGGACGAAGAGCTGGACGAGATGCTTAATGAGGGAAAGGGACCTATCAACTTCACTGTGTTCCTCAGTTTGTTTGGAGAGAAACTCAACGGTAAGCTGGCAGCTAGAGGCCTCGTTTCACCAAAATGGAATGACAGAAATAAATTAAGAACATTTCTGAATGAACATATATATATAGGCCAAGTAGAAACAAATTGCCTTATTATTATTGAAAAAAGACTAAAGGGAACACCTTTTAAAGAACCTATTGATAATTTCCACAAGTGCAAATTAATAAAACAACAGCAGTTCCTTTTCAAATCTGCCTCTGTCTCCCCTTTAAACTTCCCATGCTTATAGCCAAGCACAGTACATACAGGGTAGTAACATGTTGTACATTATCAAGAGTAAATATATACACCGGCTTCAGTGACTACTTAAAAATCCTTGTGTCATTATAAAGCTATGAATCTGCATACCAGTATACCATCCTTCCATTATAGGCTACAACTACATACACTCACCAAGCTCAGTGGTTGCCAGTGCATTTGTGCCTGAATCTCAAAATAAGCTAATTTACTTGTTGGTGGGTCAGTCCTGATGATCTGATGATTCCTAATGGGGCTCAGTAGAGTATCCTCAATATTTTGGCCATTTTATCATTTGCATTTTCTATCTCCAAAGATTATTAGAATGCAGTAATTTATACTTGCAAAGTCATCCCTCCTCTCCCTTTTAATATATATTTGATGGTTAGAGACAGTAACCTAACTCCGTCTCCACAGGCACTGACCCTGAGGACAGCATTCTCGCTGCATTCAAGCTCTTTGACCCAAACGCCACAGGATTTGTCAACAAGGATGAGTCAGTAACATTACATCCAATACACAGATACGCTAAAATATGCAATGACACATAACGTGAGCATAACATATTCATTATGTCTGTGTCTTTTAAGGTTCAGACGACTACTGATGAACCAGGCTGATAAATTCACATCAGAAGAGGTTGGTATTGTCGCAATCCTTCTTAAATTATTTTTGTTTAGAAGGAAATATTAGAGTTAAAAACAACTATAGTTAGATTAGTTATTCCTTCAAGGTAATTATGGTCCATTTCTATTTATTTCTGTTGCCTTCACCCTCTCTATCTTTGTCTGATAAAACTCTCAGGTAGACCAGGCCTTCTCTGTGGCTCCAATCGACGTGGCCGGCAACATCGACTACAAGTCTCTGTGTTACATCATCACTCATGGTGATGAGAAGGAGGAGTCCTAAAGTTCCCCTCTGTGCTTGTCAATGCAGCAAAAAAAAGAAAAACCAACAAATGCCTTTATGCAAAATGTTTACGTTTGTTTGTGGTTGCATTTAGAGACAATACAGTTACCATTCTTTTGTGCCACTGTGTAATAAAATGATGTAATCTCGTAGTCGTTCAAACTCGTGTTTCTGTCAGCTGTATGGGACCAGAACACCCGTAGAACACACAACTATATCATATTAATGATACCCTCGCTGTCCACAAATTCTTATATTCAGCTTAATTACTATGTACGTCAATCTCAATTAATCTGTGGAATTTATTTTATAAAGCCGTTTGTGAATCAGCAGTTGTAACAAAGTGTTTTTACAGATACCCGGTTTACCTCCCTTAATCATGTTAATATATAATAGTGTTTATCTAAAATATAATTTGTTCGGTGCATTCAACAGAAGGAGCCACATGTGCATCCACTCTGCAAGGATGTGTAGTTCTAGTCACTTAGGCCTTGGTTGCCATGGATACAATAACAAACCCTTTTGTGAAACTCTACTACCTAAACAGCAAACAAGATCCAGAGCTGGATAGCCAAGGCTGGTGATACACCATATCCCCGTCCCAGTCCATACAGTTGGATGGTCGTACGCTTTTTGGGGGTTTTGAGATGTGAGATCTAGTTGTTGTAGAAAAAGCCAAGATGCCTATATCTTCTGGAGCGGCGGGCAGAGTAGATGTAGGGATAGATACATCCATTGTATGGACACCAGATGGGGTGAAGATGGTCAAACCAGTCATCAGCTGTGATTCCTATCTGAGGAGGTGGGTGGATTGATCAGAACTCTTATTGTGTTGAATGTGATTCCAATCTGAGAAAGTGGGTGGATTGATCAGAACTCTTATTGTGTTGAATGTGATTCCTATCTGAGAAAGTTAAATGTGACATCTTGCTTTAAAAACAGTTTTGTATAAACATTTGATTGTAATCCTATTCAGGAGATCACGTTTGAGCAAATATATACATGAAATGTATGCATCACAATTTTAAACTATGTGAATAGTGTTTTTATCTGAGGCATTGCATTGCTTTTCATTAAAACCTGTTTTATATATTTCATATATAAAACAGGTTTGTTTTTATATTTCATCTATTTAATATAATAGAACTCTCTTTCACTGAAACTACAGTATGCACGAGATAAGGACATTAAACAGGTTAATTAATATTTTACCTGGTCAAGCTCTACGGCGTTGGGAGAATACCTCCGGTCAAGCTATTTCCTCAGACAATTGCAGAATTTCCTTTGCATATTGAGCATTACTTTCTTCAATTCGTGCATCTTGTGTCAACTGCCAGCCAGGTAACTGTAGTGCACGTACTTTGCATTACAATGCAGTCATTGAGTCGTGCTGATACTTTAATTACAGGTATCTGGAAAGCCATGCAAGAAAGAAAAAACACAATGACAACATTTCAGTGGTAAGTGTCATAGGTGATATAATGTTACAGTACAGATACATTTAAATACACTGAAAAATGGAATCAAGTTACAATGTTGTCCTGCGATTTGACCTAGTTGTGAATTAAAGTTTTGTTTATTTTCAAACAGGATGCAAGTCAACACTTTTCTAATCCAGATGGAGACAACATAAATCCTCCCTCACCAGGTACGATCATATAAAAGGTATTTTGGGCTCTCCTCAGGTTCTAGGGGGGCAGGTGCATTAAATGTATGAAAATGAATTCAGTATTATAAGCTCTTCTGGATGAGCACGTCTCCTAAATGACCAAAATGTAAAGTGAATGTGACTTTAAGGTGCACTGTGTAGAATGAGTGAAAACAGAACTGCATTCTCTTTCAGTGACCAGTTTCCAAAATCTAGATTGGACCATGATTTCATACACTATGCAGTGCGTAGCTTTGCCATTTAATCAGGAATTGCATGAGTTGTGATTCCACAGTGTTTATCAATGGACAAACGCTGGTCTGTCTTTACAAAAATTTATGCATTTTAGGACATCCATATTTGTTACCACCACTCCATTGTGTAGTGAAACATTATCCGATATACGTGTCTTTTGGGATAGAAATACCATTTGCACTGAATTTGTAAGCTGGTCAGCTAGAAAAAGTGGTTTTGTTGCTATGCCTTGAATTCTTAACACCTTTAAATGTGACCACATGTAAGACAAATGTAGCTTAAAGTGTAACTTGAGCAAAAAACTTTTTTCATCTGAAACATGATGTTTTGTAATTATAGTGAAACACGATAATTCTGCTCTTCAATTTGACAAACTTATTTTTTGGGGGGGGTTCGAATACAAAACCTTTAAACCTGCACTATGTAACTTTTCTGAAAAATAAACAAATACACAAACAATGTTTTAAGACTAGTAGTAGGACTTACTACTACTATTTATATTAAATATAAGTAGGACTTAAATATACAAAAGAAAGACAATAGTAGAATACAAAATGTCACAATATCTGACAAGAAACAAATGTGCCTTATGGACAAAATGATTTGTATTTTTGGAAATTGGTTATATTGTATGTATTATTCCTGTTGGAATTTATTATTCCATGTATTATTCCTGTTTTCAGTAAAAAATATACACATTTTATTTAACAATATATGAAAATTCGGGCCGACAGGACAAACGAATGTAACGTTAGATAGTGCATCTTTAAGGTACTTCTACTTTTAAGATTGATTGTTGTTTTGAAACAAGTAGACAGCAAAGAACGGTCAAATGAAGACCAGAATGACTGTTTCACTGTAACTAATTCGGATAATCATTTTTCTGATGGAAACAAAAGGGTTTCATGAGTTACCCTTCAAATATCAGATAAATGAGTCTTAAATTTACGATGTTGCTCGACTCTTCCAGGTGTGATCATAGAAACGACAGCGCACCAGGAGAATGGAACCAATGATAGCGAAGAAAGCACCTCAGGAAATCCAACCAACCAGAAGAGTTTAAAAAAATCCAAAACGTGTACTCTCCTTTAGCAACACAAAGCTGAGGACCTCACATATTTGGTGCACGGATACCAACACCCCAATCTATCACTTTAAGTGCCATCCAGTAAAATCACACTGAGTCTTAAAATTACCACTACTTCCCTACCTTGCCTTTTCCTGTAAAGAACAGAAACAGCACAGTGAATGTTAGAACAAACGTTTCATAATGATTGAATATCATTGCAACGTATGGTCATTACTATGCCAACTGGACAATTTACTCCAAATAATGTTATTGATTGTATTGTTTTGTTCCCTTTCATAAACTATGTATGTTAATATCACAGTAATCCATTTAAAGATTTAAAACATTTCAAAGCATACGTTTAGTATCACTAGCTTGTTCTAAATGTTTAGATCATCAAGGAAAACACTACAAAATTCAAACAGCTGTATGCTAATGTTTATTTCCAAACGTTTAGCAGCAATGATTAATCAAATGGCTTCAAATTCAGCTATTGTACAATCACAAAATGACAGAGAAGAAACAGTCAGAAAATGGACACAGCATCCAAACATGTTCCCACATTTAGAATCAAACATCTAGATCAAGATATCATGTCAGAGCCTTCCTCTTGTAAACAACACTGGCTTCTCAGTTATCATACAGACTGTGTGACACTGTAAATGTTACAGCCCTCAGATGCATTATGGTCCATGGTCATCAGTAGTCAGTGCAGTATCAGACTCTAAACTCCTAAATACAAGTGTTCAGACAGGCCTACAACATCTATCAAAACTGCCTTGTGCGCTGCGTGTCTTGAGGTGTAGTGGGAGGGGTCCGTTGACGGTAGAGACGATCAGTCACTGTTTCCACAGCTACTGTGCCCCTCAGCACTGACCAGCATGCTGCTGTACATCCTCTGCTGCTGCTCTTTGTAGGTGTCCTTCACCTTAGCCCTCTTCAGGCCCCCGTCCCTACAGGAGAACAAACACTGCTGTTGCCTAGGAGATGCTGGCACATAAACCCGTGTTCAGAACAGACTACAAAGGTGTAGTCTAAAAGATAGCGTAGCAGATATCCGGTACAGTACAGACAGGGGTGTCACTGATGTTATATTAAACCAGGTGAATTGAAAGCTGTGGTATGACAGCGTATACCGCGAGTATGGAAATTTATATATCTATGACCATTTGATCATTTTTTTGTAGCCATTTTATAATTGCAATAAAACACCTATACGTTTTGAGATATATGCACAATATACCAAAATCAAGGACATTACATTATTCAGGCGATCCACATTCCCTCCACACAAAAACCATGGTACAGTGGTCACATACCACACCCCGTCTGGCCTAATACAGTAGTATGCCAAGTTTACCAGCACAAATCCAATAGTCCTCCTTGATGTGCAATAGCAGCCTTGACTCTGTTGGCAAACTGGACAGCATCCTCCCCTTCCTGAAAACAGATAGAAGTCAGGTGTACTATGGGCATAGCTGGAACCTGTAGGGGTGTTTCTGTGACAGTGTGCGGTGTTTTCCTATTCCCACCTGCTGGTGCATGGCAGGCAGGTACCACACATCACAGACAATGGCCCAGCTTGTCATCATCCGAAGCAGGTAGCTCACCATGTTGTATTTGGCACTGTTCCAGAAGGCATCCCCAAACTGGGGGTCGTACTAAGACAGGAGGATGGTTCCACAGATGACAGAAGAACCTCAAGGTCTGAGCAAGCGTTCAAGTACCATTTTCAGGTGACTGAAGAAAAAGTAAAACATTTTACCGAAGCACAAATATTTAAAGTACCGTACCTTTATGGCTACTGGGTATATTGTTGCTCCGATTTCAAAACTTCCCTTTTTGAACATCATTACCGATGTGTTGTTGATACAGGTCCCTAAAGAAACCAAAAATATGTGTATAGGATGAGAGAAATGTCAAAACTGATTTTGGCTTTGATTTAAGGCAACTTCATCCTACTTTATTGAGACACCTTTTTCAATTTACCTTCTGGAAAGATCAATATAGGAAGCTTTGTCTTGTCAGTTACATGATCCTTCAACCTAAAAACATTAAAGAACAGTGTAAAAAAGCACAGTGCCTTAAACACTATTTAACTTTCGATTCATTTGTTTGAGTGGGCCGACATTTACATAGAATTTATATGTTAAGATTCTTTTATTACATAAAAATTCTCATAAAAGTGACTACACCACTCACATTTTTGTAAATATTTTATAATAACTTTTCATGTGACAACACTAAAGAAATTACACTTTGCTAAAATGTAAAGTAGTGAGTGTACAGCTTGTATAACAGTGTAAATTTGCTGTCCCTTCAAAATAACTCAACACACACCCATTAAGGTCTAAACCGCTGGCAACAAAGGTGAGTACATAAATATATAAATACCTAAAAGGAACTTCTCTGGAATTTAATGTATAATGAGAAGTACAATGACTCATTAATCTACAGCAATTTTCCATGGGCATATCAGAACTTGTCTGAACAGTCTTTGTGTTAGCTGCTGTGGATGGATCGTAATTGGGGACACAGGGCACGCATTACGTTCGGAGTGAATGGAAATGTGTAGCGCATCAAACCCATTGTGTGATACCGTTCCGTTTCCCCCAGTCCAGACGGTAATGAGAGCCCACGTCCCCAATTAAGATCCACCGACCGCGGCTGCTTGGTGTAAATACTGGTTTCTGGTCTGGTGCTAGAAACACACCCAACTCAACATCTAGTAAAAGTGAATAGGTAAGGTCACCTCTTGGCCACTAGGTGGCGGTCTTTAATATCAGCCCTCTCAAACCAGATGTGGGGACAGGCCCGGGCCATGGCCCTCTGTAACACTCCCATCAAACCACCATGTGACTGGCCCACCTACAACACCAGCTTACATCACATCACATCGCCTCACAACACCACTCACTAAAATCTCAAACAAATTAAAGTAGTATAAGTTATCAAATTAGCAACAGATCAATGTATACACTATATTTACAACGAGAAACCAGAAGTTCAGTTTAACCATCTTTCTCACATACCATGGCGTAACAGCCGTCGTTGCAGAGTATGACTACATCAATAGGGGATGTGTGGTTGGCCACGCAGATGCCTCCTTTCCGGGGTCTGTTTTCTCTAAACCATGAGACAGAAAGCAGACATAGTGACATGGTAGACGTCTACCTGCTAACTAAACAAAGCAGCACCAGGCATACCTCAAAGGCCTTCATTTGTGATCATTCATGGCTGTTTATTAATGTGTGTGAAAGCCTTCTGTATTTGTGTGTTAGAGGACAGCAGTGTATGTGTGTGAAAGCCTTCTGTATTTGTGGGTTAGAGGACAGCAGTGTATGTGTGTGAAAGCCTTCTGTATTTGTGGGTTAGAGGACAGCAGTGTATGTGTGTGAAAGCCTTCTGTATTTGTGTGTTAGAGGACAGCAGTGTATGTGTGTGAAAGCCTTCTGTATTTGTGTGTTAGAGGACAGCAGTGGTCACTGACTTGTTGTGGTAGTGGATGGTGGCGGATAGGCCCCTGGCACAGATCCGGTAGCACATCACATGAACCCACTCACTGAGCCAGGACTTCAGCCTAGAAAACACGCACCATGAAGACGATAAAAATAGACACTTTGAAACAGTTTGAACCTATTTACTGTAGTTATTGCAGTGTAACTGTACCTCCAGTTAGGGAGGAAGCCTACAGCTGTGGTCCCTATGACCAGCCAGATCAGGCCTATAGACGCCAGCATGATCCTGAGAAAAACAACATCTTACTCAGGAACAAACAGCAAACATACGTCTGACTCGATGGTTGACACAAAACTACTAGCTAAATCATCAGGATGGGTGTAACTCCTGCATATTCAGCAGTCCCTCTGTAAATCAGTAGCAAATTCACGCTCAGTTCATAGATGTGAACTACTGGAAAGGTGAGACTTCTCTAATGGGGGACACAGTATTGATGAGTGTACCTGAGTGGAGCAAGGATACAGTATCGTACAAACACCCCCAGACCCCAGACCAGCGTCAGTTTAGCATTGATGTATTGGAAGTCATTGTTGGTCCGAGTTAGCAGGTTCCACGAAACGAGCTCCTCTGACGAAAACCGCTGGGTCACCTGCAGATCACAGGAACAGGCATTAGATCAACCTGGGCCTCGTGGTACAGAACGCGTCTGTGGGTTTGGAGGCGTCCCACTCACCTCATCCTCCACGATGTCCTCGATGCCTCGTCTGTAGAAGTAGAAGCAGTCGCTGAGGGAGAAGTCTCCCCCTACTGGCGGTTTAGGACGACTGCGTCGTAATTCCCCAAGCTCTGTCTCCATAGTGCCTTCATCTCTCTGGATGAGGCCTGGGAATGCAAATGTACGTACACATAAACCTTCATCTCTCTGGATGAGGCCTGGGAATGCAAATGTACATAGACATAAACCTTCATCTCTCTGGATGAGGCCTGGGAATGCAAATGTACGTA
>JACXGM010032628.1:0-12568 GCA_016801145.1 Umbra pygmaea | reverse complement strand
TGTCCATTCAGGTTGCACAGGTAGTCCAGCTCCTCCAGGATGCCACATCCATATGTGGAATTTGGAAGTAGGTTTGCTGTGTCTCCCAGTGCAGTCTCAAGGGCATGGAGGTGATACCAGGAGATGGCTGTTACACAAGTAGACCTGGACAGGGCCATAGAAGGGCATCCAGTAGAACAGGAGAATCACTGCCAGAGCCCTACGAAATTACCAACAGGCTACTGGTGTGCATGTTTCTGACCACAACTGTCAGAAACAGACTCCATGAGGGTGGAATGAGGGCCCAACATCCTCAAGTGGGACTTGTGCTCAAAGCCCAGCACTGAACACCTCAATTGGCATTCGCCAGAGAACACCAGAATAGGCAGGTCTGCCATTGGCGCCCTATTCTCTTCACAGATGAGAGCAGGTTCACACTGCACACATGAGACAGATGTGAAAAACTGGAGATGCCGTGGTGAACACTATGCTGCCTGCAACATCACACAGTATGACCGGTTTGGCGGTGGGTCAATGATGGCCTGGGGAGGCTTATACTTTGAGGGTCACACATACCTCCACGTCCTAGCCAATTGTACCCTGAATGTTGTTAGGTACCGGGATGAAATCCTCAAACCCATAGTCAGATTTTACGCTGGTGCAGTGGGCCCTGGATTTCTCCTGGTGCAGGACAATGCCCAGCCTCATGTGCCCAGCATGTGGAGGCAGTTCCTGGATTACAAAGACATTGATGCCATTGACTGGCCCTGATGTTCCCCAGACCTGAATCCAATTGGTAACTTCTGGGACGTTATGTTTTGGTGCATCCGAAGCCGCCAAGTAGTGCCACAGACTGTCCAGATGCTCACTGATGCCCTGATCCAGGTCTAGGAGAACCACCAAGACACCATAAGCCCTTCTCATCAGGAGCATACTCAGACGTCATGTGGGGGCCATACACACGAGTTGCTGCAATGAAATTCATGAACGTTGGAACAGCCTGTGTTTCAATTGTTTCCTTCGATTTTCAGTGTGAGTTTGAATCCAGCCCTCAGGTGATTTTGTTTTCCACTAACCATTGTTGTGTCATTTTGTTCTCAACAAGTTGCACAATGTACATAGTAAATATTTTGATCTTTAATATATTTCAGTCATTGAGACCCAATGTATGATTTGAGTGTTCCCTAAATTATTTTATTTTTAAAAAGATTTCCCCCAATTTTCCTCTCCTTCCGAATTCCTTCTAATTTCGCTTTGTTGGCAGCTCTGCAACTCCTTGACCAGATCTGTGGGATAAGGGTACAAGATATTGATGGGCAAATGAGGCTTCATTGCTGTTTTTCTAGCAGCAGAATGTAATGCAGGCAGCACTAACTCAGATTTTATGTTTCAAAATAATAGTCACATTGAAATTTAACATGTTGCAATTCCATTCCAACAATACCTTTTATTTTGAAATAGAAAATCTTGAGTCCTGCCGACATATGCTGCTAGAAGAACAGCAATAAAGCTTCATTTGCCCATCACTAGTACAAGATGATTACTTTCACCAACTATACTTATGCAATTTAATTTACAGGCGCCTGATCTGAACACAAGGAGTCGCTGGAGAGCAATGTGGCAGTATAGATAACCTGATTTATCTAACCCAAATCTTGGCTGGGCTATGCCAATTTGTGCTGCTTCAAGCAGGAGGCCCAGGCAAAGTCAGGGTACCCACAGTCAGACTCCAACCACTAACTATCATGAAATAGACTGTCGTGCAATGCAGCGACTTAACTCACTACTCCACAACAAACCCCCTACACCCCTTAATTGTTTTAAGCAGTGTATATAACATACAGCTATGTAAACATTGTAGAGACTACTGTTTCTCTAGTTTTACTATTTATAGGTATATGTTTGGGTAAAATGTACATTTTAGTTTTATTCTATAAACTACTGACAAAATTTGTCCCAAGTTTTAAATATAAATATTGTTATAGAGATTATTTGTTTGCAGAAAATGGCAACTGGTAAAAAAATGCAAAGAAAACAAGTTTATTATTGTTTTGTATGAAGATAAAAAATTATGTGGAAGAGTTCAGAAATAAATATTTGGTGGAATGAACATGACTCTAAATCGCAGCTTTAATGTGTTTTGGCGTGCTCCCCACCAGTCAGTATAATTCCCTATAATCCACTGCTGGTTTGGTTCTAAAGGGTGGTGTCTTTTCGATGGGACGTTAAACAGGTGTCTAGACAATGTGTCACTAAAGATTCCATGGCACAATTCGTAAGAGTAGGGGTGTTAACCCTGGTGTCCTGGACAAATTTCCAACCTGACCCTCATACTATCATGGCATACCCATCATCCCCAGCTTTCAATTGGCTAATTCAATCCCGTACTCACCCCCCTTTTCCCTGGCCATTGCTGCAAATGAGAGTAATTTCTCATACAACTTGCCTGGTTTGTGTGTCACACATAGAAATAGAATGACTAGAATGGCCATTGAACTGTTTGGTGTTGTCATTCAATTAGTATATAAAATGGCGATTGTTGTTAGTTGGGGCATCAGTGGGGCCAATCTTGGGTTTTGTAACTCCAGTATTGCAAAAAAAAATTTGCAGACGTTCACAAAATATTTCTACAGATGCAAAACTTTTTTACACATTCCCAAAATATTTCTACAGGTGCAAAACTTTTTTACACATTCACAAAATATTTCTACAGATGCAAAACTTTTTTACACATTCACAAAATATTTCCACAGACGCAAAACATTTTTACACATGCCAACATCACTTCACAACCTCAAAATATTATTGGCCCTTATTTGATCCCATACCTAATGGCCTCTTTGAGAGGCCTAATGGCGGATCTGTTTATTTTTATCTATTTTTCTAGACTCCCAATTCCCCATGGCCCTGCCTTGTCAGCAAATCCTACAGGATGGTGAAGGGTGCTCACGTAGTTCCTTTATCCACAAGTCACCGAGCAATCCAATTCTCATACACAAGGATTTGCTTTATTTAAAATATAATTTACATTTTTTATGTAAAATAAACTCAACATGGCCTGGCTCATAAAATTTTGATAAAATCTATTCACTTCTAATGATTACCCATAATACTTCTCATACACAAAATCAATATTTGGCATTTTCAAATCCACATATGGAAGTGGTTTTAAGAACAACTGTTGTAAAATACATTTTATTTCCATTAGGGGGCGACTTTGGTACTGCTGTATGTTCACTTGCTGCAGTCTCCACTATCACTATTTAACCCTGTTCAATGGAATTACCCTTCTCCCTAGCAACAGGTGATAAAAACTGCAAGTTACATGCTTAGATTGGCTAAGCATCCAGGTACATGATCCTATTGGTTAATATATGACAACTGAAGTGAAACAGAATAGAAACGTGACTTTCCAAACCAGGACCTTTGAATAGCAGAAGCTAGCGAGATCAGATGGTTCAGGCGTTGAACTAGTAGTCGCAAGGTTCCCGGTTCGATTTCCGGCTGTGGCAAATATCATTGTGTCTTTGAGCAAGGCACTTAAATCTAAGTTGTTCCAGGGACAATGTCCCTGTACTTACTATAAGTCGTTCTGGATAAGCGCTTGCTTAATGACTAAAATGTATGTTAATTATACCCAACTTCATCTGAAACTAAGAGTTGTATTAGAATAAGGTAATAGACTCAACGAAATAGACTTAACGAGTGTGCTGTGGAGAAAAGAAAATAAGGCGTTTGTGACAACTCCTGCCAATTTTGCACTACAGTAAATAGTTAAACTAGACAGTTAAACTAACACATATATTTCCTGCATGGCGTCACACAACAATTCCACATTTACATTACTCACATTTCCTCACGAACGCACAAAACAGACAGAATGAAGAAAATAATCAATAAATGTCCGCATCTATTTAAACAGACGTCACAACGCAGTGCTGCTCACTCAACTGACATCAGCCTGCAGTTTCGCCGTTCGCCTGCAGGGGCGTAAACAGGCTTTCCAACAACAAGTATAGTGTTTCGTCATAGACAACACCTGGCAATAGGTATATAGATGTAAACAAGATGACAAAGTTATTTATCATGACAGTTAAAAGAAAAAAATCAGTACATTTTGTATTATTAGCATGAATACAATTCAGATGCAGTTATTGTGCAAACTAATGTCATTAAACAGTGCAAATTCAATCATTTTAGTTTTTTTACAGTTTAACTCTGGACAACAGGTCTTTTGTGGGTGGACAAGGTGATCTGAATGTGCTCATGATGGAAATAATGTTGCCTGAATTCCATGATAAAGTTGTTTAAAGGTACAATATGTAGTTTTCCAAAACAATAACAAAAGACGTACTTTGCATTACAAAAAAATCACTATAACTATATTATATATATTTCTTAGTTGTGTACTTACATTATCCTAAATGTTTCCACCAACTTTAAAACCCAGAGAAATTTGTAATATAAATTGAAGACACGGGAGGTTTCATTTTGTCTTCCGTCAATGGCGTCATATAACCTTTGACTGCTGTAGTTGCTCTAAGTTCCAGGGAACCGCCAAACATAACGTAAATAAAGTTATAATATTTTTAACAATACATTACTTTGTCAGTGAACATTTTTTCTGCCGGAGACGCTAGATTGGAAGGTTGTCATTTACGACGATAACAAACCCATGATCCCACGCTACTTCCCGACGTCATCCAAGTACATCTTTTGCTATTGTTTTGATTGAGAGACCCCTAGCGGCCAAAAACTACATATTGTAAATTTAAATAATTTTGATACACTTGTATATTATTCTACACTGTGTAAAGGCCCCAAGAGCAAATTACTTATTTTTATTTCCCTTATCATTGCAATACAATTAGAGATATCAAATTATACTTGAGGTCCGCATGGCGTAGTGCATTGCAGGATAGTCTACATCACGATGGTCATGGGTTCAAGCCTGACTTCTCTGACTTCCCCTAGGGCAGTGGTATTCAACTCTAACCCTACGGGGTCCGGAGCCTGCTGGTTTTCTGTTCTACCTCAACATTAATTGGACTCACCTGGTGTCCCAGCTCTAAATAAGTCTCAGATTAGAGGGTTGCAATGAAAAAATGGAGTGGATCTGGCTTCGAGGTCCAGAGTTGAATACCCCTGCCCTAGGGCCTTCTGCATGAGGCAGGGCACAATTGGCATAGAGCTGCCTAAATTTTTTGTTCAGATTGGTCACCTGTGAATTCAATCGCAGAAGTATAGTCGGTGCACATAATCATCCCATGACTAAATGCTTCCGTGTTGGATGAACAGTGTGAAAATAATTGGCGGCTCGGGCGACATGTGTTTTGAGTGAACCATGTGCACACCCCTAGTCATCCCACAGATCTGTACAAGGAGTTACGGAGCTGCCAACATGGCAGAATTAAAGATATAATTGGGAAGGGGAAAAAATCTGGAAAAATCACAAAGAAAAAAAGATGTCAAATTATCCTGAAAATATATTTTGTTCATATTGCCCAATCCTAGGACACATGTACTGCAGTAATTGTTTTGCTTTACCAACTTATTGCATCTGGCTTTACCCATTTTGAGAAATTCCTAAATAAAACCGAAATGACCAGTTAATGGGTTTTAACTAACTAGTTACCGTAATGAATCATTTTCTATTCTTTCAATTCATATCACTGGTTACTAATGTACTCCCGTTATTGGTCATTTTGTTCTTAATCAGGAACTTCCCAAAACTTCTGAACTCAGCTGCACTTAGTTTGGAATGAACAACATTTACCTCTGTACAGGAATCTTAGGGCTGGTCAATATTAACTAAATATAATTTTTACACCTACCATGTTGTGAAGAGGGAAAAATACTGGATGTAGTTTTTTGGTTACACACAAACAAACTGCAAAGAAACACTTATTTTTTTATTTTTTGGCAAATTTAATTCGTGCCAGTAACAATTCAGTCCGGGCCAGTAAATTTTAGATCAACTGGCCCGAAAGGGCCAGTGAGAAAAAAGTTAACGTTGGACCCTGCACAAGTGTGCATTATATGCGCTAAAATACATGTTTGGTGCCTGAAAATGGGAGGGGGAGGGGGACTCTGAACAAAAGGTTCTATGATTTCTAACCTGTCCAACTGATATGTATGAATGTACCCTCAAATTAAAGCTATCAGTCTGCACTACAACCTTAATGTCATTGTCTCCTTTCAAACTCAATGCAGTACAGAACCAAAATAACCACAAAATGATCACTGTGCAATGTATTGTGGTGCTCACTGTATCTATTTGCCTACTTTGCACTGTTGTTTCCTTCTAAACAACTCTGTGTAACTCACAAAGCTCTAAATGCATTTCCCCATGAACAGCAACATGGGGTGGACAACATGTTTACTGTCTTGTTTAGCAGATACTCTTATCCAGATTGACATATAATCAACTGAATGGGGTCAACCCTAGTGGTGTTTACCCTATTTAAGGGGCTCTTGTGTCTTGAACCACCTAAAGCTTTACATAATCTTCCCTGCAAACACATTTTTTTACCCTTGTATCATAAGGGCCATATAAAGTTGTGTTCAAAATAATAGCAGTGTGTTCAAAGAAGTGAGTAAAGCTCACAATTCTTATACTAGCTTTTATTTCCATACACGCAAATGCTTTGGGAACACTGCACAGTCTATTCCAAATCAAAACATGAAGAAATATCTATCAAATTTGTTATTACTTTACAGAAAGTAAAGAAAAAGGAATGCTAGGCTGTTAAAAAAATAGCACTGTCTGCATTTGTCTTTACAAACTCAGAACATTTACTGTATAAACTGAAAAATATTTGATTTAGCTGTCCTGTGTGTCCCTGAGCTAATATTTAGTTATTACCACTTTTTCTGAGAACTGCCTTACATCTGTGTTGCATGGAGTCAACCAACTTCTGGCACCTGTGAACAGGTATTCCAGCCCAAGACGATTGGACTAAATTCCACAGTTCCTCTGCATTTTTTGGTTTTGCCTAAGAAACCTCACAGGTTTTCTATTGGATTAAGGTCCAGGGATTGGGCTGGCCCCTCCATAACTTTAATCTTGTTGGTCTGGAACCAAGATGCTGCTCACTTACTGGTGTGTTTGGGGTTGTTTTCTTGCTGGAACACCCATTTCAAGGGCATTTCCCATAGAAATGGAATGATTAGAAATGCCATTCCAATTCAAATCAATGTAGCAGAATGGTCAGAGCGGCAGCCATTTTTATGTGTACCATTCCATTTAGCGGCCTACTTCTGCATTAACCCGATTTGCGTGTTGTCACCGTGACAACTAACAACAATCGCCATTTTGTTGTGTACTAATCGAATGACCACGCCAAGCAGGTCAATGGCCTTTCTATCCATTCTATTTCTAGCGCATTTCCTCTTCGGCATAAAGCAACATGACCTCTTGAAGTATTTTGTTGTATTCAAACTGATCCATGATCCGTGGTATGCAATAAATAGGCCTGACACCATAGTATGAGAAACATCCCCATGTCATGATGCTTGCGCCACCATGCTAATTGTTATAGTACTCACAGGTAACTTAAGATCTTTGATCACCCTGGAGTGATTGTTGACCTGAGTCTTGGCCAGTTTGGCTATTCTTTGATAAATTGGAATGGTGGTTTTCTTCCATGTCTTTCTGGTTTTGGTTGCCATTTTAAATCATTCTAGATAGCTGAGCAGCCTATAATTTTCTGCACTTTTTATGTTTTCCGCTTTCCAATCAACTTTTTAATCAGCGTATGTTGTCCTCCTGAAAAATGCCTGGAACGACCCATTTTGTAACCAGCATGTACAGTGCATTTGGAAAGTATTCCCAGCGCTTCACTTTTTCCACATTTTATGTTACACCCTTATTCCGAAATAGATCTGTGGAGCTTCACATGTCTTTTGGCCAGCCGGCTAGATAACTACCTGTAGAAACGTGACATGCAACCTTGTTGTATATTTAATAATTCATCCCTTTTATGGGACCATCAAACCCTCAAATACTAGGTGGTGTCTTTGAGGTGGGGTTGACCATTTTTATCACCCTATTTCTGTGTCTATGCTTCTCTCAGAAAGCCCATTGTGTTAAATAGGTGAGAGATGCTGGCTGTCAGCCTGCTGTTAAGATATGCATATTGGTCCTGTAAACCATTTCTTCATTCCACCACAGAACAGGACCCTTCATATGTAAAGGTGACAGTCCTAACAGCACATTAAATGCCCTCTTGCACCTCAAAAAACAAGCCATTCAACAATCTTCATATTCAATGAAGAAATACATTTTCTTCTTTGCCTCCACTTGTGATGCTTAAATTTATGTAGCTTCTGTTTTTTTTGTTTGTCCAAATTTCCACTAACCCTGCCTTGTCGGCAGCTCCTCAACTGCTTGGAAAGATCGATGGCATGGCGAGGGGAACTCACATGGTTCAGCCAACCACATGTTGCCCAGCCGCCGATTCTTTTCGTACTGCTCACCCAACACGGAAGCCTTTAGTCAGATCATGCACAGGATGATTACTTAGGTGATTGAATTTACAGGTTCCCAGTCTGCACACAAGGACTTACTAGAGAGCGACAGGATAGATATAGAATAGAATCTGAATTATCTAAACCAAGTCAGGGCTATGCCAATTTGCGCTGCCTCATGCAGGAGGTCCAGGGAAAGTCAGAGTACCCATAGTCAGGCTTGAACCACTGACCTAGACAGTCTTGCAATGCAGCGACTTAGCCCACTTCGCCACGTGGACCCCCCATTTTTTGTGACGGTTGAAGTCATGTAAAAAGACTTTGGTTGACAGCTAATCAGAGTAAAGTCATTCATTAATATTGTATTGGTGTGATACCTTAGATTTGGCAAACCATGAGTATTATTATTAATTATTTTTTTTTATGAAAAGGTTTGTTACTGAATGCTTGTTGGTTTAATGGCAACAATAACAAAAATCCCTTATCAACATTTTTATTTTAACAGATTGGTTAGCACAAGTTGGATTTTGGTGCTGTTACTCTACATGTTTGACAGAGAAATTGCTAATATTGGTAGTGTTCATTGAATGGGATTTGTTTCATGAATGCCAGAAAGTCATGGTACCAATATTATAATTAAATGCACAATATATTAAAATCATCACAAAGGGTCTTTGATCTTCACAGTACATTGCATGTACTTTGGACCATTTTGATAGGACACACAAAAACAATAGTAATATACAGGTCTCTGGTCTTATGGGATTGTTCCACAAATAGAAAAAAGTCTAGTATTTGAATCAAAACCAAAGCAAGGGTTGCTGTATTACTTACAGGAGAACCATTGAACAATCCATAGACTGCCGACATCATATTTTGCAGTTTGGTAGAAAATCTCTTGAACGGTATTTGTTAATGGACAGACTGCTCATCTAACTAATGAACTTTATTTACATGACGTTTCCCTTACCATTCTGTGTAGGTGGTTGATATCATGCGTGTGAACGTGGACAAGGTGTTGGAACGTGACTCTAAGCTTTCAGAGCTGGATGACAGGGCGGATGCCCTGCAGGCTGGAGCCTCTCAGTTTGAGACCAGCGCTGCCAAACTAAAGAGGAAGTTCTGGTGGAAGAACTGCAAGGTGCATGTCACATACACACATATGTAAAGCCCACAAACACACCCTCAAAAACAGCATGATAAGATGTTTAAACTGTGTCTCTGCTCTCCAGATGTGGGCCATCCTAATAGCTGTCATAGTCATCATCATGGCCATCATCATCAGTGAGTATTTCTTTATTGGTAGACCCAAAACCACAACACGAAGGACTATGTTAGGACAAAGTTGAATTGGATCTCTAGCTAATTCCTTTTTGTGGTTGTCTGTTTATCACTTCTCTGTCTTCTGTGTCAGTCTGGAACAAGTCGTAAATGAACAGTTGTTGGAGGCAGTTAAGGACTGAATGATGATGAGGAGGAGAGAAGCAAGTGAAGAGCTGAATGTCTCAGAACCAGAAGGTCATGTGCGTTATCCAACCAAGCTCCAATGCCCATATTCTTTCCCCATGCTTCTGGAGGGCCTATCCAGTGGTATTTGGAAGAACTCATTGCACCTAGAAATAAATTGCATAGAACTGAAATATGTTAAATTAATAGAAAATCTGGATCTTTATCATCTATAACCTGATATTACCTGCTCAATTGATCCATGGCTCAAATACACATTTAATGTAAATATACACACACTTTGTTGGGACACAACCTCTGCTTGTTGGGACCACCAACATTATTCCCTTAAACTGACTTACTACTATATTTACATGCAAAGTAACTGCCCAGGGTTTAAACTTCTATGTAGTATTACCAGAAATCACTTACAATATTAGTGAAATACTTTAAGTAATAATGTTAAAAAGCTGCTTTTCTGTGTGGGAAAGTTGTGGGCGTACCTCAACAGCCAAATGGTTTTTGCAGTTTAACTTTCATAAAAATAGACAACCCATTGACTAAGTCCAATTTTTAGAGTGCTGATTGGCTAGCTGAAACTCAACACGAGAATGATGTCAGCCTGAGCATTCTTCAGTCTGAGTTGAATGGTTGAGCTGGTTTTTTCAAAGTACCTTTTCAACTAATTACACTTACAAATACAAATACAAATATAATACATTGTTTATGCATTATTTAAAAAATATATGTTATTAGGCATTTTTATGCTTTGCTGGGTATAGACAGTGGGGAATTGAATGGTGTTTTGCTACAAACCCAATTGTCCAGATTACAAACCATGCTGCAGCAGTACATGTGCCCCAGAGGCAGGAGATTAGAACACTGGACATCCTAGGCAACTGAATATTACTTTTTGCAATTACATTTTCATTGACCATTTACTGTAAACCTAAACGTAGTTCTTCTTTCAACCCCAGTTTTAAATTGAACCTTAATCCAGACCCCTGAACTAAAAGGTACATTTTCCTTCATAAAACTGTCCACCAAAGGACAAATGATGTTTCAGGGATTTATTCTGTCCCAGCTGAGATGCTAACACATACAACCGCTATGGCAAGGCTTAACATTTATTCCTATAAAAGTACTATTATAACTATTATAAAAAAGTCACTATTTTAAAGTTACCAGTACTTTTTATTGAGTTGCTAGTAACTATTCGAATGGTTACTAGTATCTATTCCAGTTTTACTAGTAACTATTAATTAGATAATACTATCTATTCTTTAGTTACTAGTAATTTTTACAATAGTTTTGAGGAACTATTTTGGTTTCATTATACAATTGTTATAGATACTTTCCAATAGTTCAAATAGTTACTAGTATCTATTTCAATTTTACTAGTAACTTCTCATTAGATACTAGTACCTATTTATTAGTTACTAGTACCTATTCCAATAGTTACTAGTAATTATTCCAATTTTAATAGTAACAATTCATAACATACTAGTACATATGTATTAGTTACTAGTACAATTGTTACTAGTAACATTATTATTATTACTAGTAACAATAGATTTTTTTAAACTGACTACTTGATAGTTCAATTTAAAATGTTGCTAGTAACAATACAACGTTTTACTAGTAAGAAATAGAATATGTAACTAATATACAAGTACTAGTATCTAATTATTAAAACTGAAATAGATACTAGTGACTATTAGAATAGGTAGAATTGTACCTAATAAAAAAGTACAAGTATTTAATTAATAGACTCTAGTAAAATCAAAATAGATACTAGTAACTATTGTAGTAGTTACTAGTAACTAAAGAATAGATAGTAGTATTTAATGACTAGTTACTAGTACAACTGGAAAAGATACTAGAAACTGTTGGAAGTAGTTACTAGTAACGAAATAATAATTACTAGTAACTTTAAAATAGTGTCTAGTACATTTTTAGGAATAAATGTTAAAACGGCCTGCCATACTACCACACACTGTAGACATGCAGCTCTAGGAGTAAAGCACATTATCTAGCCATAACAAACTAACAGTGCCTTCCAATGGTCTCCACATTCATACCTGCACACACACAAAGGGGCACTAATGGTGTTCTCCTCTGCAGGCTCCTGCTGTTCATATACTAATCACTCACCACTGTGAGAACTACAACCTTTACATTATTTTGTTTGACGCCAATAAATGTATTGTTTTGTTCATTAAATATTTGCTGTGTAATGTTAGTAATCCTAAAAGAAACATTGTATTGGATTTTGTGCCAAACCCAAGGGATATTCTCTGGAGTGAAATGCTGTTGGATCCTTCAGATTATTCAGAGAATCTAAACTGTTGTCTTGTAGGGGGACATTTCTGTACATAACATTTCTATTTAAATTTCTTTAAAATAACATTTTACTTCCTCTAGTCAAATCTCTGCCATTGTGAATGTTAGAAACAAGTGCAATTCTACTAGCCGTACATTGCCATGTCTTGGTTGAATAAAAACATTTTATCACTAAGTACAGTACGTTTTGTGTCCATTTAGCTAGGAGGGAGTGAAGATTATTTCTGGATTTATCAGTGCTGAAGTCATTTCCATCCTAAAGGGTTTATTATTGGTAGAAACTACCTGACTGCACTAGAGTAGATCTGAAAGGGTGGGATCAGTATGAGAA
>JACXGM010032627.1:0-12568 GCA_016801145.1 Umbra pygmaea | reverse complement strand
TTTCATCCTGTGCCATATTCACTGTGTATATTTGTTTGAAATGAATTTTACATATCCAAAAATGTCAAGGTCTTTTCTTTAAAAAAAACATCAACCATATGTTTGTACTTGCCTCAGGTCCAGTGTAACAAGAGTTTAACTTTGGGTATGTTTTTTTAGGCAGAATTTGACAATTAGGGGGCGAGGCTTAAGAGGTTAAGTGAGAAGTCCCACAGTGATGCGTTTCCTTTGTGCCAGATTTTGTAGAAGGGTGTACAGCCACATTGGTAGAGCAGGATCACAGTGTTGTGGAGTGGAAGCAAGGGCTCTTTAGGTAATTATGTGCCATCATGAGGTAGTTGAAAATAATAATGTAAAAAGAACATAACTTGTTGTCAATACTTATGTATTTAGTGTATATCAGCATGTGATTATGTGTTATTTGATAAGATGGTGAAGGATTAAGATAGAGATGTTCCGATTCCTTTTTTCCCTACAGATACCGATCCGATACTTGTACTGTGGGTATCAGCCGATACCGAGTACCGATACCAGTGTGTTAAAAAAAAGAAAAAGATCATACTATGCTAGGGCCCTTTGGTTTCTGCATTGCGGAAAACACGAACGGAATCGCGTAATCTATCAATAAAAAGGGAACTTACTTATAACACGGAATCTCGTGGAATTGGCATATTTTCGAGCAATCTATATATATTTTTTCTATAATCCAAATATATTCCAGTAATATTAACAACTGTCATTGAGTTTGTCCTAATACAAAAGGCAGCAAACATGGAAGTTAATTTGCGCTCTATAGGCTATATGTAGTGTCTTTCTCTACCGAATTTGGCCAGCATGCACTCCGTCATATCGTTCAAACGTTGTAATCTGCTTGATAACTGACAGCTATTAACAACGGTATTCACTCCATTCTAAATTTTCCAATCAGACAACGCTTGTTTTTCTCCATTCAATCACTCATCCAAATCCATACAACTAGGTATAGGCTATTATTTTCCTTCGCCTGAAGCAATTCTCTGACGGTCTTGCTAATCAGGCAGCTCGCACCCAGGGGAGCAAGGTCGAACTAGCGGGACTGCTGCTGAATGTTATGGCTTTGTCCACACAATTACGCCTGATACAACTTCTTAAAATAACGTTTATAAATATTTTGTTTGTCGTTGTTCCACTTTTCTTCCATATCTTACGAAATCTTTGTCTACTCTTTTATTTTATTATTTTGGGTAGATTCATATAAGAATAGATAATGTGTAATTAACATGACTAATATTTCGTGAAATAGCCTTCTGCCTGTCTAGAAATAAGTACTTTGATCATATGGAAAGTAAATTTAGCCTAACTGGCCTACCAGTTCAAACTATACAGCAAAATTCTCTATATTTTAGGTTCGGGTGCAGGCTTCTGAATGCATCTTTTGTCCAAATCACGGAAATTGGAAAAAAATAACGGAAATCACGGAATTTGGAAAAAATAAAACTGAATTGGCCAAAAAATAACACAGATTTCATAGGGCCCTACAGTATGCTACAGTATGCCTACATGACTGTGACATGATTATCATTGTGGTAAGCACCGCACTTAGCAAATACATGGGGCACACGTCAGAGCTCCAAATGTCCGTGGTAAAGCCTAATTGCATGCAAGTATTTCAGCATATATGAAATGTGTTCCTTAACTGTCTCGTATATTTTTGGTAGCGCAGTTTCTGAGAACTATTTACAAGAAGTTTTATGTATATAGCGCCTTTCCATAGCTCAATGTCGCTTTACATTGTACATTACAATACATTTTGACATAAATTACAGTCACTTGTTACATGTATTCACAATATACAAAATGCATGTTAAATATATATGTTTTTAACTGGGTCTTCTACTACCTGGCAAACAGTACCTTGGCTCTCCAAAAGCTCCATTAAAATCCATTAAAATGTGAAATCCCACATTTTTGATGACAGACGGGTTGGTCATCCAGGACAAACTCCAATATTTTGTCGGTTAACTTTGTTGCTTTTTGCCTGTCTTTGGGGAAATTTATTTCATAGTTTGAAGGCAATTTCTGCTACAATTCGTCCTTATTTTTATTTTTATTTTTTTCCCCTTAGCATTGGTAAATTTGTCATGCTCTTTAGCGTGACGCGTCTTAAAATGTTTGATTAAGTTGCTGGTGTTTAAATATGCAACACTCGTGCCACCCCTCGAAATTGTTTGTATATGTTGCATGTCACCGTCTTACTGGTGGGTACATCCAAAGTACTAAAGTACTGCCAAATCGCGGACATGATGTGCTAATGTTAGCTTCTTTTACTGAGGCGTCAGGTGATCAATTCTTCTTCGCCCCTCTAAAAGAGCAGCTGCCGGTGGCAGCACAGCGCAACTGTTTTAAGAGTGGCGAAGAAGAACTGTGTCAGAGCTAACAGAGCTAACCAGTAAATAGATTCCTATTTCTAATAAATTATGTGGTATTGGATCGGTGCCTGGACTCCAGTACTCGCCGATACCAATGCCAGCATTTGCGGAAGTATCGGAGTCATTTTCGATACTGGTATTGGAATCGGAACAACTCTAAATTCAAGTTGTGTATGAGACTGAGACAATTAAGGGGTCCAAAACAGAAAACATGTCTGGTCCAAAATAGGGCCGGAATTGGGCCAGCTCTGGTCAAATATATGTGGCCCACATGTGGCTACCAGAGGTGGCCCACTAGAGGACTGTAATTAATTGTGGTATGTGGGCCAAGTGTAAGTGGTATATGTGGCCCAGCACTGGGCCAGACCAATTTTGCTACGTGGGTGCTTGAGTCTCATCGAACCGCCATCTCCGAGGACCTCAAACAAACTCTCTCAGCTCTCAAGACCAAGTTGAACTACTGTTGACTGCACATGCTGAAAAACTTGAAATCAAAGCACAGCTATGCCTGAAAGCTGCCAAATAAATTATTACCAAGCTCCAGACAGACCATGCTAAACTAGCAACTAAAGTTGTCGACCTTGGATCACAAAGCCAGTGCAACAACATCAGGGTAATTGGGGTACCTGAATACGTGGAAAGGCTACAACCGACTGCTTTCTTCACCAAGATGCTCGAGGAGATCTTTGGAGGGGTCCACGTTTCGCCTGTTGAATGTGAACGGACTCATAGAACCGGGGCACATAAATGTCCACCCAACCAGCGGCCAAGACCAGTCATCATTTGTCTCCTCAGGTTCCAGGTAAAGGACAAGATCATCCGCCATGCCCAGACCATGAGGGGTAGGCTGAAATTCCAGGATTACTCTATCCTTGTATTTGAGGATTACCCCCCAGAGGTTGCGGAGCAGCGGAACAAGTTTAAGGCAGTTATGTTGGAGTTGTACAAGCGAGGGTTCAAGCCGGCCCTACTGTTCCCGACGAGGCTTCATATCAAGATGGAGTCGGGAGGTCGTAAATACTTTCATATAGTAGCTGAAGCTGAAGCCTTTGTCTCCTTGCCATCACAGAACATTTAAGAACATGGTTTGCCCAAATCCATGCGATGAGGATGGCAGAACAGCAGGCTATGGCGTACTAAGTAGAGTTCCTATCTTTTGTGTTCTCAATTGACAGTGGTGATTGGTTTGCCTTTAAATTTGTTAATCAAGGGCGATAGACTTTCTATCATGACTTATGTTTCCAATAGCCTACTCCCTCTTACGGGAGGCTTGAACCTTGTAGGCGAGTGACATTTTACATTTCATTTTAAAGGCTATACTCTTTCCTCTTTTCTTTGCGAGTTGGCCCTGATGACTGCAGTGTAGTACAATTGCTTAAACAATGATATTAGAATATTTATGTTTGCGTGTGTTGTGTATATGTGTGTGTGTGTTGGGTTTCTATTGCTGTGTCAATGTCTCAATGTAATCCCAGAAAATTCCATGATTAATCTACACTGTTTACATTATGTGTCTTGATGATTTTAATATTGTTGGAGATATTCAGTATTGCATTGATATTGGGTGGCACTACAACTTGCAATGTTTTTGACCCTGATAACCTAATAACATTTAATTATATATCAGCATGTGCAGTCAACAGTAGTATATATATATAATTATTCATTGTTATATTAAATAAACATCAGATTGGATTTAGCCTCCCTATTATCTAACTCAAGCTGTTATTTTGATGTTATTAGATGTAGTGAAACCTGGCTCAATGACTTTTCAAATGCTGATTTACTCAACCTTGATGGGTACAATCTACACATTAAGAACAGACCAAATAGAACATGTGGAGGGGTCTGCCTTTATGATAAGAGCCATCTCCAAGTAAATATCTGTAATTGTTACTTAGAGGACGACCATTGTGAGACTTTATTCATTGAGATTAGCAATTGACAAAACATTTATTGTTGGTGTTCTCTATCGTCCACCAGACTCTGCTCTTGACACATTTTGCTGTAATCTAGTAGATCTATTACATAAACTGAATAAGCTAAAAAAAACTGTATACACCTGGGTGACTAAAACATTGATATTTCCAAGGATGATGGGGCAAAACATGACTTCATGAACATTTTGCACTCCTCCTCTTTCTTCTTCACCATTAATAGATTTACTAGAGTTACACCGTCATCTTAAACAATTATTGATAAAATCATTTCTAATATTCATAATACTAAGCTGGAGACGGGAGTCGTGCAGTCTGACATCACAAGGAAGGCCAGGGAAGTTGCAAAATCTGTAAGAACCACAACTGTTAATTTATAATTAGAGAGAATAGGAGTATCCCATCTGTCAAAAAGTTGATTGATTGAATGATTTATTGCCCCCCTGTTATAAACCCCGCCCCCTTCCTAGCCCACATCCTGTCACCCCCTCCCCTTCCTTCCTGTTAGCCCATCCCCCCTTCCTGTCTCTTGCCCCCCCACCCGTGTGACCCACACCTGTCACCCCTTACCGTACCCATCCCCCCATCCTGTCTAGAAGTCCCCCCACCCATGCCCACCCCTTCTTGCCCCCACATCCCTGGTCTGCCTAGGCTACAGACCATGAAAGGAGTTCCTGCATGGCCCACCTAAACTGAGCTGTCAAAAACTTTGATGACTGAGTCCCCGGTCCGTGATAGGCTCTTTTGAAAAAAAATACTGTAAGACCAGCCCTTTTCCAAATAGTTTGTTATAAAATCCGCTAGTTTAGGCTTGTAAGTTGCAAGGATTGTAAGCACCAGAAGTAAAGACAATGGATTTTTTAGCCCCTGATACTCCGGTTACGGTATGTAGATATGAACTAGGTGAGGAAATGACTGAAAGAGAAATATATGGACCTGGATGGCATCATGCCCCGAAAAAGCTCTTTTTAAATTTGAACAGAACCAAAATACCACCAATGCGGTGCGTTGACCGATGAATACCTTAGGCCTAACGGTGATGTTGTTGGTTTTGTGTTTGATTACAATGCATCAAAAGTCAAGTTGTACAACTTGCCGAAAGGAATTAAATATTCAGTTCAAATACCTGGTGTGGAGTACAATATCGGCGACTGGGATGTGTTTCGGACTGTTGTATGTTCAGAGGTGATGAAAGTAAATCACGACTTTACCAAATATAACGCCGTGGATATCAAGTGGCGTGGTACATCACGTTCTTTAGAGCAAAAATACCATCATGTGTTTGTCCCGAGAAGATACAGAGACATATGGGGTCACATAGAACTCCGTGTTGCTAGAGAGAGCTTGACTGAGCACCCTAAACATCCATTTTCAGGAAAATACGAATTACAGAGTACATTGTCGATGTCAGATTGGACTGAATTGGATGAAAGATTGTTTCAGGCCATTGACGAATTGTTTATTCGGAGTCGACAGTGGCGGAGCATTGTTGAAATAAGGAGGGCTCTTATCTTCGAGCCCATCGAACCACAGGAGCCATCTCCTAAAAAAAATTAAGTCTGTTAAACACACCCCCCAACTCTTTTGGGGTAGGCGTTGCTCGACAATATAAGACACAACAGCTTAGCAATAGAATTTAGATCTACAAGCACAATGGCTTTTTACGAATCAGAGAACGCATGCCAAGAATGGAACGTCAGTCAATGGGAAATTGACACACCTACTAGTCCACCAACCTACTCAACCAGCTCACCATGCTATACAAGCCCTGAAGAAGAACCGTCTGAAGATGTTTTTGATGGGGGTCTCAGTACAGCTATTGTTGATACTATAAAAGCTTCAGTTGCAGCAATTTTGGACATTGTGCTTGATGGACATACAATGGAAAACTGTAACGGCTGTTTGATAAATCACCCGAGTCAACTTTAACATATGTGCTTGTTTCCAGATCCATACAACTACTTCTACAACCATTTTGAAGAACTGACCCGAAGATTGTGGTCTGACTGATTCATACCAGCAGTGCTAAGAGCCCTGGAAAACGTAGGCTTTGTAGTAGCAACACCCAGGGTCTGCGGTATTACCGAGGCCTTTCTAAATGAACTAAAACATGAAACTGTTGCTTCAGATAAAATGAAACAAGCCAGGCTAACATTTGTCGAAGATATCAAAGAAAAAAAAGAAATACTATATGATGTTGTGAGTTTCTGGCAGAACAACTCGGAAGACCAGGAAAAATCTACAGCGTGCTGAACACTTTCTTTTAAACATTGTCATCATGGGTAATTGTCTCTGTATAATGTTTGAGAGAATAAATCAATATTTTATTTTAAGGGATGTTACGGATCTGTTGTTGCATACTATCAAACGGAAAGTCAATGATCTTCGTCTATACAAGTCCAATACTTTTGTGAATGCTGAATGTGTTAAAAAAATTGACGAAATAATGCAACATGTACATCGTAATGTTGACTCTCTAGAATGGGAACAGTTGATTTCACAGATTATGTCTGAAGAAATAGATATAGCTTTGCCTAAAGTTTTAAATGCAATGTTTCAAAGCGACTTTACCGTTTATCATTTACTTTGTCTCTATACCTATGTTATTGATGTATGTGTTTTAAAATTACAGAGATGTGAAACTGTAAATGCATTACAAGTATTAAATGTAGTACATTCTTTTGTTGTAGAGAAAACGGGTCTTACGCTTGTGATGACTTGTATCGGTTTCCATCGTTTTGATCTGTCAATGCTTGCATATCACACAAGTCTGCTTGAAATTGCGATAAAGCATGTGTAGAGAAGACTTACGTACTGGTTTATGTAACGTATATGTATCTTGCTCAGACAACCATTCGTTAACTTGGTTGCTGCTTAACTTGCTACCAGATTCAACTATAGCTCTCTGGAGCCACCCTTTTCCACCAAAAGAACCTGGGTTGGATGGCGTAAAATAAATGTTTTTCATCAACTGCTCAGCCATCCTAACCAATATGATAGCTTTAAAGATATGACCCAAAACACGTATATCATTATATATATATTTATTATGGTTTCACAAGTTTAGAGAAAGTCATCACGAGCGTAAGACCCGTTTTCTCTACAGCAAAAGAATGTACTACATTTAATACTTGTAATGCATTTACAGTTTCACATCTCTGTAATTTTAAAACACATACATCAATAACATAGGTATGGAGACAAAGTAAATGATAAACGGTAAAGTCGCTTTGAAAAATTGCATTTAAAACTTTAGGCAAAGCTATGTCTATTTATTCAGACATAACCTGTGAAAGCAACTGTTCCCATTCTAGAGAGTCAACATTACGATGTACATGTTGCATTATTTCATCCATTTTTTTTAACACATTCAGCATTCACAAAAGTATTGGACTTGTATAGACGAAGATCATTGACTTTCCGTTCGATAGTTTACAACAACAGATCCGTAACATCCCTTAAAATAAAATATCGATTTATTCTCTCAAACATAATACAGAGACAATTACCCATGATGACAATGTTTAACTACTTAGGGAGCATCATACCTGCGGCAGTAGGTTTCTGCCCCCCCACCCCCAAAAACTGGTTCACAAGTCCAAACAATCACAGTTCACAATTCCTATTTCTAGGTTATATATACATGTTATATATCTACATAAAGCTTAGACACTCAGGAATGTAGCAAATGTCACCATTCTACAGTAGCTATAACAAAAATAATAATTTCCCCCTCATAATGTGAGCTACGTGCCTTGTACACATGTGCCTCAAATTAAATGGAATGTAAAACTAGAAACAAGGCTAACACCGTCATTTATTGGGTTATATATACATGCCGTATATGTCCTTAAAGCTTAGAATCTTGGGATTCTAACAAATATCTCGGTTTTAGTGTAGCTATAAAATTCACAACGTTACAACTACTTAATATCAGCTACGTGTCTTGAAAAAAACAAACGTTTTTTTCACTTCATAATAAATACATTAAGGAATAAAAACAAAGCTCACGAATGCAATATTTAAGTTATAAATACATGTCTCATATGTCCTTAAAGCATAGAATGTTGGGGTTCTAGCAAATATCTCGGTTTTAAAATAGCTATGAAAATGAGATAATTATTAATCATAATGTGACGTTGACAGCCAGTACCAAAAGCTGTTAGCTGGTTTACTCAACTAGCCATTTTTGTACCTAAAACTAAATTGAATGGCAAAGGGAAAACATGGCTAGCACCCTCATTTTTAGGTTATATATACAAGTATTATATCTCCTTAAAGCTTAAAATGTTGGGGTTCGAGTAAAAATCTCGTTTTTAGTGTAGCTGTAAAATTAAAAATGTTATGGCTGCGAGTTCCAACTGCACATTACGAAAATAGTAAAGCGTTTTTTTGTCTTCTAAAAAAAATCAAAATGCCAACTAGAAACACAACTACCACGCACATTTTTTAGGATATATATATAAGTCCTATATGTTCTTAAAGCTTCGAATTTTGGGATTCTAGCAAATATCTTGGTTTTAGTGTAGCTTTAAAACTCACAACGATAGACTACTTAATGTCAGGTACGCGTCTTGAAAACAATCACATTATACTCAGGAAATACAGGTTACCACACGTCACTTATGTTAGGATTTTAGTACAAAATATTTTACTTACGGTCATAAAATCCTTCTTTTTGGTCATCAAAGGGTCCCAGTAATGACTTAAAGCATAGTTTTCCCAGGTAAAATCCATCTTGAATGTAAAAATAGCGTTTTCCTACCAGACTTTTAAATCTACTCATAAATAAATGAAAAACCGAGTATATTTTCCATGCACTTCTGAACTAAAGACGGATGTAAAAAGTGTCCAAAAGCTTAACAATTTCGGCATATACGTCATCCTTATGAAACAGAGATCTTAAAAATGTGCAAGATTAACAATTTTAACTGAAGACTGACTGAGATAATTCAGGAAAGATCTGTGTTGTTCGTCTCAGGATGAAAACTTCATCACGGTGCATTTTTTCTAAAAATATAGTTTTACAAACATAGCTATAGCTCATTGGCTGTTCACTCAATCAATCTAAAATGTTAGACTTATGTGGCCAGTCCCTTAACAACATGATTTGAATTGGATCCAGTATTATATCTTAATATATAACTTTGTAGGGTTCTTTCAAAGAGGATGTAGAAAAATAAAAACAGAAAATAATTATGCCTTTTTTTTATTTCATCCTGTGCCATATTCACTGTGTATATTTCTTTGAAATAATTTTTACATATCCAAAAATTTCAAAGTCCTTTCTTTAAAAAAATATCAACCATATGTTTGTACTTGCCTCAGGTCCAGTGTAACAAGAGTTTAACTTTGGGTATGTTTTTTTAGGCAGAATTTGACAATTAGGGGGTGAGGCTTAAGAGGTTAAAAGTGTTCAGCACGCTGTAGATTTTTCCTGGTCTTCTGTAGCCTAGGCAGACCAGGGATGTGGGGGCAAGAAGGGGTGGGCATGGGTGGGGGGACTTCTAGACAGGATGGGGTGATGGGTACGGTAAGGGGTGACAGGTGTGGGTCACACGGGTAGGGGGTCAAGAGACAGGAAGGGGGGATGGGCTAACAGGAAAGAAGGGGAGGGGTGACAGGATGTGGGCTAGGAAGGGGGCGGGGTTTATGACAGGGGGGCAATAAATCATTCAATCAGTCACCTTTTTGACAGATGGGATACTCCTATTCTCTCTATAATTCATACGGTTAATTTATTTTACATTTAAAATTTTGTTTTTTATTTTTACGAGGAGGCCAGGCTTCCTTTGACCTCCTAGAGAAACCACCAATCCATCACATAGGAACCCACATATTCTACAAGATATAGTCAACTCAGAGTTAACTAAAGTTGACTCCTGGTTTAAATGCAACAAACTGTCATTAAACGTCAGCAAAACAAATGTCCTTTTATTCAAATCCAACAAACAAAAAAATAAAAATACTGCTCACCGCCTGACTAAAATTGATGGGCAGGTGATAAAAAGAGTGCATTCCACCAAATTTCTGGGAGTCCTCATTGATGACTCTTAACTTTAAATGTCATATTGACTATCTTGTTAATAAACTATCAAAGTATGTTGGCTTGTTCTTTAAGATCAGACATTCTCTCCTCTGTCTGCACTTCTCATGCTGTATAAAACTCTTTTTGAACCATATCTTAATTACTGCAATGTAATATGGTGCAACACCTTCACAAGTTATCTTAAAAACTTGTATTTTTGCAAAAATAGGAGCTCTGTCCTGGTCAGAGATAAATTCCCCCACCCGGTTTTACCGTTTTGAGTTTAAGACAAGCTGAATTAAATGAATATCATAATGGCTGCCTTATGTTTCAAATTTTAAATAGGCTGAACTCTAGACTGAGTAGTCTTGTCCCTATCTCCAGCCCCCAGCATGAATACCAAACGAGAATCAAACCACCTATATTTGTAAAATGTCGTCATTGCGCGCCAATATGAGTGTTGTCTGTAGGGTGCCGCAGATTTGGAACGGGATCGATGATAAACTCAGTGTGTTGCCCTATATGTCCAACTTTAAAAGACAGCAAACAAACTTTTAATAAAAACCCATATCTAATATAAAACTGTTTCTAATGGATTACTGGGATGTATGTATGATTGTTGGTGTACATATTATCATGTATGTTCTGGTGTGCCTTACGTGCATTTTATGCATCATTTGGCTACAGGGGGTAACTAAGTATACCTTGTCTGTACCACTACCATTTTATAAACCATGCCTAAAAGCTTTCTTAGCTTCTTTGGGTGACCCATTCACTACACCAAATTGTTTCTTTAAAACTGTATTTTTGTAAGCATTTGCAGAACTGTACTTCCATCACCATTATTTTTTAAATCATTTTTCAGCAAGCCATTTTGTTTACAAGCCTCATTAGTTAAATCATATTGCTTCTGAAGGTTCTGGTGCATTGAATTATAGCTTGACATATAAACCTTACTGACATTTTAAACCTTACTGCACCATCCTAAATGATGTTGTAGCAAAAGTAGCAATAGCTTTACAGGCATTTAAAGATTACTGCACCATCATCAATGATAGCAGTAGTAGCATTAGCCTTACTGACATTTTAAACCTTACTGCACCATCCTAAATGTTGTCGTAGCAAAAGTAGCAATAGCTTTACAGGCATTTAAAGATTACTGCACCATCATCAATGATAGCAGTAGTAGCATTAGCCTTACTGACATTTAAACATTACTGCACCATCCTAAACGATGTCCCCCATACTATTACACCACCACCACCAGCCTGCACAGTGGTAACAAGGCATGATGGATTCATGTTCTCATTCTGTTTATGCTAAATTCTGGCTCTACCATTTGAATGTCTCAACAGAAATCGAGACTCATCAGACCAAGGAACATTTTTCCAGTCTTCAACTGTCACATTTTGGTGAGCTCTTGCAAATTGTAGTTTCTTTTTCCTATTTGTAGTGGAGATGAGTGGTACCCGGTGGGGTCTTCTGCTGTTGTAGCCCATCCGCCTCAAGGTTGTGCGTGTTGTGGCTTCACAAATGCTTCGCTGCGTACCCCAGTTGTAACGAGTGGTTATTTCAGTCAAAGTTGCTCTTCTATCAGCTTAAAGCAGTTGGCCCATTCTCCTCTGACCTCTAGCATCCACAAACCATTTTTGCCCACAGGACTGCCGCATACTGGATGTTTTTCCCTTTTCACACCATTCTTTGTAAACCCTAGAAATGGTTGTGCTTGACAATCCCAGTAACTGAGCAGATTGTGAAATACTCAGACCGGCCCGTCTGGCACCAACAACCATGCCACCAGAGCCGGCCCAGCCACTAAGCGACCTTTGCAATTGCAAAGGGCCCCGTGGCCAGCAGAGGGCCCCCTAGAGTCACTGCTAGCTGAAAAAAATCACACATCAAAAGTAACATAACATAAATAAATAAAAAGAAATGGACCTACAGCGCTCTTTATCAGGCATCATGATAAGGACCGTTGTTATTTATTAATTAATTAATTTATTATGACGATTGGCAATTTTCCCGTGTCCGCGAGTCTTGACCCTGAATGACCCTATGATGTCACTCGTTGTCACTTGGTCAGTGTCGGCAGGGCCGGTTCTGGACGTTCTGCCGCCTTAGGCAAGACCAAAAAATGCTGCCCCCAACCCCTCTCCCAGACACATTTATCTGTGTCTGAAACAATGCGTTATTAG
>JACXGM010032626.1:0-12568 GCA_016801145.1 Umbra pygmaea | reverse complement strand
GGAATGTTCTCGCATAAATCCGCTAAACGAAATGTACCGGAGCAACGTAATTCAAGTACAAATATAGCCTAATAACAAAACGTGCAGTTCAAACGTAAAAACACCCTAAATAGGTTGGCATAGAACGTAATTTAGGTTTTCAAAATAGTTTCCTGAGAACGTAATTTGGGAGAAATTCTGAGATTTACGGTTGCAGCTTCCATGGTGGTAGTAAGTCTACAATTGTAACTTTTAGCCAGCCAATCCAAAACGATGTCAGATGTAAATTCTAAAAAGGCCTGTTAAACTCTGGTCCTTGAAGCCAGTTCCACTCCATATTTTCTTTGCAACCCTCTAATCTGGGACTTATTTAGACCTGGTACAACAGGTGCGTTCAATTAACAATAAGTTAGAACAGAAAACATGTAGGCATCGGCCCTCATAGTGTTCGAGTTCAATGTTCTGAAAGATAACATATTTAAAAGTATTATTTGCCAAAATTGTTTCAGCAATGAACAGTGCTCAACTGTTTTTAATGCCTTTAGCATTTCACAATCAATCACCAATACCAAAGCCGCCACTGTATAACAGCCACCACTCTTCTGGGAAGGCTTTCCAATAGATTTTTGAGAATGTAGGAATTTGTGCCCATTCAGCCAAAAGAGCAGGTGAGGTGAGGCACTGATTTTGGATGAGAAGGCCTGGCTCGCAATTATCGTGCCACTTCACCCTTAAGATGTTCAATGCTGTTGAGGTTAGGGTTCTGTGCAGGCCACTTGAGTTATAAGTTGTTCTAAAGTTTGGGGTCACCCAGAAATGTGCATATATTTTATGGAAATTCATGCCTGAATTCACCAAGGTGGTATTGGCATTAAATAAACCCCAAAAAAATCACAAAGACATTACCAATGTTGCAAATATCTGTCATTTTTGGAAATTACTGATTTATAATGAATTACCTAATCATACACAACAGCCACTTTTTCAGCAGCCATTATTCCAGTCCCCTAATGATGAAGTCTTTCAGCTCATCTGTAATTAATCATGTTTTGATGATAATTTCTTATTAAATAATGTCACCTTGGTAAATGTAGGTATCAACTTTTATCAAAGCACATGAACATTCCTGAGTGACCCTAAATATATACAGTGGGGAGAACAAGTATTTGATACACTGCCGAATCTGCAGGTTTTCCTACTTACAAAGCATGTAGAGGTCTGTAATTTTCATCATAGGTACACTTCAACTGTGAGAGACAGAATCTAAAACAAAAATCTAGAATATCACATTTTTCTATGTGTTTATTTATGACAGTCAAAGAACAGTTAGAATGTTGTAATTGGTTAAGGAGAGAGCCGACTGTGGCTGTTTCTAAGTATGAGGCCTTTTGCTCACCGTAAATTTTGGGGCGTGTGTGTTCGAGCCTGCACTCCCTCCTGGGCAATAGGGTGGTCAAGGCCATCTTATCTGTTCCCATAAGTACGGGGCATGGGCGAATAGCTTTAGACTGGGGACAGCCGATGTGTTAAATATGGAATACATGTGTATGCTTCGCTTATCTGGAATATGAATAAAAGTCACAACTACCTGTATTCTGCTAGACATTCAGGGTCAGGTGAAATAGCACATGACCCAGCAATAGATAGGGGTTTTAAGAAGGTGCTGGCTCTGTAATCAACAAAAAAGTCGATGTCCGCTCCGTGTTATTCGGGGCATTTATCCGAAAACGTCTTTGTGCTTTTCACCGAGATCCCTGTTCCGGGACAAGAGTCCTATATTAAACATCCAAAAATCAACTTGCTGCCTGACTCCAGATAATCATAATTTCAACCAAGATCCTTTTAGCTGAAGAATAACGATCCTTTTCACACTATTATTGTCAGTCTTTCAAAATAAAATACTATTTGTGAGAGTCAAACGAATTATTTTGTCAGGGGTTTGAACACTGTTGCAAAGCACTGTACCTAATATTGAAATATATGTAAAGCCATTATTAGTTGACTATTAGCCTATATACTTTATTATTGGTCGAATAACTGGTCGTTTTTTATTTGTGTGTGATTCCCTCAGGAAAGATGAGAGATGAGTAAATGGCAAAATAACCTGAGGGACGGTTTATTTTTAGCTCCCACTTGCCATTGTGTTTAATTTATCTGTAACGACTCTATTTTGTATTAAACACAGAACTTAAAGTCTATCTACTTCAATATATATTAAAAAACGCAAACCTGCTATGTAGTTTTCCCTCAGAGAAACGTTACAAGTGACTCTTGTTTTAACTAAAACTTTTGTTGAGCCCCCTTTAACTTTTTGAATAACAAATATTCACACTAAAAGTTAATTCTGGGATCAGACAACAAATCACATTATAACTAGAGTTGTACGCATGTGTACCTAATCTAATGACTCAGAATTTAATTCCATCATTAAACGATCATCTGTTGCAGGAACTATAATGAAAATGGCACTTATGAGTATCACTTGGATAAGCGCATTTCTCTCCTTTGCGCAAGTTCGGTCCATGCCCATGCCTTGCCACCTACATGGAATCCTCGTGCAAAACTCCCGAAACCACCTGAGGAGCATGGTACGGACGGTTATCTTCGGATTTACCTATTATCCCATCATTTTTATTTTCTGAATAGGAAATGTTTTTTTCTTTCAGGGAGGTCATTTTCCACCAGAGTGTCTGGAGGATAACGTCTCCATTCCATTTCCCGCCGTCGCTTTCGCAACCACCAGCACTCCAGAGGTAAGTGAGAGCTCGAATATCCGAGTGTTCACCAATACAATGTAACACTTCACAGGGAATACAAAACACCGGTTGACACATTTTTATTTACAAACTTACATTTCAGTTGAGCGGAAACAGTGCTAAGGCTATTTATGAGACATTGAAGAACATCGACTCATTGTTTGAAGCTGATAACCTGCCAACCAAGTGGGAACAAGGAAAGAATTTTCAGAATTTTCAGAACATTATCTACACTCAAATTAACCAGAGCAAATGTGTAAGTTATGATAACGGAACTTAATGCGTTTAGGGACTATATGTGATCTGGTGGTATCTGCATTATTTAATGGTGACATTTTCATTATTTTTACTCCTCCGACTTTTCTCAGATGATGACGGGTGTGGAAACAGGTGATTATCCAGCCAGGGCAGCAGCACTGAAAACTTACTTCAATAACATCGCATCAGTCCTAAAAGAAAAGGTACAGAATTAAAAGATGTAGACAATCTTGTAAGACGTTGTTTTGATAATACAATAGCTCTGTTGGACAATATTATAACCCACATTCTATCAACGTTTAATTTTATTTTTTGCAGAATTTCAGCTACTGCGCCTGGGAAGTTGTTCGAAAAGAGGTCCTGAAGACCCAGAATTTCATCCTGGAAAAGAACTACAACTGCCTTTTGTGGACATGACTTTGAACGTGTACTCCTTCCAGTGGCGGAGTGGCATTCGGGAGAGTCGGGACTTTTCCCGGTGGGTCGGTCGTGTTTCGAGGCCGCGAGGGCTGGTCTGATAATAGTTATACATTGCAAGTTCTTAGCAACACCAACAGGCGTCCGCTGCCCGCAGGTCAAACTGTGCAGCCTCTGCTCAACCCGTACAACGGGCCAACACCAGCCTCTTATTTCAATAGAAACACAGGCTAATCAGAAAGCACTAACGAAGTGCAGGTCACAACCGTCCATGCCTAGGATGTTCAGAAATATAGGGGGATCAGTGAGCGGCCCCTCCCCAAATGGCATAGCCCTGGTCAGCCTATACGTAAAACCATCGAACACCTGTTTTTTCCTCGTCAGGTTTGGAGGTCGAACCATAACGTTAACAGACAGTGTGTGAGTGATTTAAATACCCTTTGAGCATATAAAAATGATTGCAAAGCAAAATCACCAGTGGTAAATCAACTCAGAGAGTGTTAAAGTAACACTCTCAGTGTTCTATATAAATACTGAGTGTTACTTTAACACTCTTAGAGATGATTTAACACTGGTGATTTTGCTGTGTGTGTGTTTTGAAATCACTCAATGCCAGAAAATTACATACAACATAATAAAGCATTTTGCATCATGTCTGATATATTCCAGTAATATACACTTTAGTGGATTCTAAAGACTGGACAGGAGTCATGTTTTGTAAAGAAATAATCTGTTCTTTGTGTTGCTTAGGTTATTGTTTTATGAGTGATGTTAGGTGACAGCTGTTGCTAGTGTTTTGGAAGAATGAGTTGATTTTAGACGTATGAACTGTTTGGATGTGAAATTAACTGATGTGCAACACTGAAAGTTGGTTATGTAACCGTGTGTAGAGTTTTGAAAAAGAAACCTTAATATTGAGAAATGGGTCCTAGTGATGGATATAATTTAAGTTGGCTCTCTCTCTAAATAAATGAATGAAACATGTACAGTAGGAAATTACACATTGAAAGTGGGTATTATTTGCAGTTACTATTTACCCCCATTACAAAATGGACTGGTGCACCATGAAACTCCCGGGCTGAAAACGTGTCACACTACTGACCTGCTTCAGTGGTTGATGTGTATGTCCATGTTAAATTCTGAGATTTTTGCATAAACTGCAATGTGAAGAAGGCCTATTTATTTATCTATTTAAATCATTGCATTTACTTATTTCATATAGGACTATTTTAAAACCAGGTGCATTGTTCCTCTGTCATTTATGCTAAATAAACAAATGTCCAGTATACTTTACATTATTACACTTCATACTCATTTATATTGCCATTGATCGTTAGTTTATGGGTTAAAAAGGTTCAGGACATTTTCCACGGATGGCAGTAAGTCTACAATTGTAACTTTTAGCCAGCCAATCCAAAACGATGTCAGATGTAAATTCTAAAACAGCCTGTTAAACTTTGGTCCTTGAAGCCAGTTCCACTCCATATTTTCTTTGCAACCTTCTAATCTGGGACTTATTTAGACCTGGTACAACAGGTGCGTTCAATTAACAATAAGTTAGAACAGAAAACATGCAGGCATTGGCCCTCATGGTGTTTGAGTTCAATGTTCTGAAAGATAACATATTTAAAAGTATTTTTGGCCAAAATTGTTTCAGCAATGAAAAGCGCTCAACTGTTTTTAATGCCTTTAGCATTTCACAATCAATCACCAATACCAAAGCCGCCACTGTATAACAGCCACCACTCTTGTGGGAAGACTTTTTGAGAATGTGGGAATTTGTGCCCATTCAGCCAAAAGAGCAGGTGAGGTGAGGCACTGATTTCGGATGAGAAGGCCTGGCTCGCAATTATCGTACCAGTTTACCCTGAAGATGTTCAATGTGGTTGAGGGCTCTGTGCAGGCCACTTGAGTTCCTCAACACCAAAATTGTCAAACCATGTCTTAATGGACCCCGCTTGGTGCACAGTGGCACAGTCATGCTGACCCCCTCTCCCTTTTTCACCAACCAAATGTTAGGACAATTCCAAGGGCCCATGACTGACAGGGGCCCTAAAAAAGTAGGTAAAAACTACAACAGCTGCGCAGAGGTGGCCCAATTAGATTTTTTGTCATGGGGCCCAAAATTCCTGGCGGCACCCCTGGATGCATTCTGTCAGCTGCACAGGGGATAAGAGTGAAAGGAGGAAGAGGGAAAAAAGCTAAAAACAAAGGTACTGTGACCTGTGAACCCTTCAACAATATGTAGACAGACACACTTGTTGAAATACTACAATGGTCTTACTACTGAGTGTGGTAGTGTCACCTAGCTAGCTTCTCTTGAACGTATGCACTTACTGTAAGTAGCTCTGGATAAGAGCATCTGCTAAATGACTAAAATGTTTAAGCTTGATAATAATTTAGCATCAGTGTTGTTTTTCTAATTACCCTTAAAAATCCTTTATGTTAAGATTAACCAATGTGTAGAAGCAGCTCTAGCTGTATTGCCCATGTATACAGTACGTTTAAAAAAAGATATTCAAAGGTTTATTATGGCTGCCTCTGCCTAAATTGATAGGCCTAAACCATTTTAACTGTAAAACTGTTAAATGTTAACCACAGTTCTATTTTTAAAACCTTTTTCAGGACACTGTATTTTAAAGATAATTTGTAGAAAGCCAAATAACTTTACAGATCTTCATTGTAGAGTTTAAACAATTACAGTGGTTGATCGATGACCAAATAATAGTAGTGAACCTGCACCTGTTGAAGAGTTGTTAAGGCACCAACAGGTTACGGTCACATTTATGAAGACTTAGGACACTAAAGAGACCTTTCTACTGACTCTGAAAAACACCAAAAGAAAGATGCCCAGGTTCCCTGCTCACCTGTGTGAACGTACCTTAGGCTGCAAGGAGGCATGAGGACTGCAGATGTGGCCAGGGCAATAAATTGCAATATCAATAATGTGAGATGCCTAAGACAGTGATACAGGAGACGGGAAGGACAGCTGATCATCCTCACAGTGGCAGACCTTGTGTAACAACACCTTCATCACACTTTCGGAAACAAACAGGATGGCAACAACAACTGCCAGAGTTACGCCAGGAAAACACAATCCCTCCATCAGGGCTCAGAATGTCTGCAATAGGATGAGAGAGGCTGGACTTAGGACCCTAAGTCCTCATCAGACATCACTAGCAACAATGTTGCCTATGGGTACAAACCACAAGGCTACCATCCGGTTTGGAAAAGTGAAACAAATGCGGAAGTGCCAGAAACCTGCATGCTATCTGACTTCCAACTGCGGCGACACGTGTGGTTGCAGACGAGGTCGGTTTCTGTAGAAGTCTATGAGACTTCACACTTAATTTATTACCTCAGTAAACACTTTCGTAATGAGTTTATGGTCTAAGTCGCTAGTTTTATGTCTTCTGCAATACAGAATGCTGTTCATTTTTTGAATTATGGTCTTGTTTATTTTAAAATCGGCGATAAAGCAGGGGGTGTTTTAGGGCGTGGCTATGATGTGATTGACATTGACTGTGCCAATGAAAATGTGTAACGTAATGTGTAAATCGTCACATGGACCCCAGGAAGACTAGCTGGTTTTCTAGGCGTCAGCTAATGGGGATCCTTATAATAAATACAAATACATCCGCAACCAAGATGGTTGCACCCGTAACTGCAAATCCGATGACTCAAATCCGATATATACAAACCAATGGGTGACTCTACACATGTTTTGTCCAGTTCTATATACAGTCTATGGTACAAACCCACCTTAGCTGGACCAGACAGGACTGGCAAAAAGTGCTCTTCACTGACGAGTCGCGGTTACCTCATGTCCATCTCGGAATCATATTTTCAAATGCCTTGAATGTACAGCAAGAAATGCAATTTTGACATTTCTATCCTAATTCTTAAGGAGGGGACTCTAAGATGCAAAGCTGTCTTCAAAATTCACAATGAAAAGGGAGACTATTATTAAAGTGATTGCACAGTTTTACACAGACAAACATTTAGCAAAAACAAAAGGAGAGGTACCAAGAAAGTGTTCAACAAATGATATCCAACACATTGCATCAAAGCCATGAAACAAAAAACATTTTGATTGTCTCCATTCGTCGGTTTCGTGTCAGATTACAGCAAGGTGTAGTTTGATCATGCCTTAGAGGGGAGGTTTGACTACAGGCCAACTGAGCTCAGTGAGAATGAGATGATCCTCAGGATTTATGTAAAATGGAGACAGACGGGTAAACAGACAGACACACCCTTCACCACTCATTATGTAAACCTGACATGGAGTCATGGAGGTGAATAATATTGTATATTATATGACTCTGAGTCATTTAAAATTGAACGCTGATCTAAACAAAAGCAGTCACAGTTAATAAAATAGAGTCAAGGAGGGAAGTGTTATGATTCACCAAACAGAACAGTGTTAAATAACATAGGTCTGGTTTTGTAGCACCTCTGGCTAATGGAAATATCTCATGATTCACATGTTTAGAAATTAATGAGGTAAAAAAAACTGAAGTAGATCTGTCATAAAAACCCAAATAAGGCTTAAAATGACCATTTGTTTTGGACTGAATTAGGGCAGAATGTCAACATTTGTTTGAATATTGATAATTACTACAATTTCAATATCAGTTTACAGTATATTAGATCATCATCATTGTAATAGTTTTAACAATTCAATTCATTTGTTTGTCAGATGTATTACTTTTTTAATTTCTTGCATTTTTCTGAACAATATTGTTCATTTTCAAAACAGTGTTCACAAGACACATAACACCAAGGCATTTTTCAAAACATTAAACCAATGCCTGCTCAGCTGCTCCATGACCAGGTGTAACTTACAAGTAAGCAGATCTAGATTTGATTTGTTTGTTTGTTTTACCTTTATTTTCGCCCGCGTTTGACTGAGAAGATACTCTCATTTACATTCTCATCTGTTGTTGTCAATCTTCAATATGAAGTCCAAAGAGCTGCAACTGACAATGACAAAGCCGACATTAGGATACAAAAATGAAAACGATCCAATCAGAGTTTGGTAAAACATTACGAGGCCAAATCAACTATACGGAACATTCTTAAAAAAAGAACGCACTGGTGAGCTCAGGAACACCAAAAGGCCTGGAAGACCTCGGAAACCACTGTGATGAATTAAAGAAGAGTTCACTTCTTGGTGTAAAAACTTTGGCCAGTTCAAGACCACCCCCAATGAAGTAGGCATATCTGTGGAAAAGACAACAATCAAAAGAAGACTTCACCTGTGTAAATAAAAAAGTTAAACCATAGGTAAAACTCAAAAACTTACAAACTTCGCTCTAGGTTCACGGATGAGTCAAGAACTAGGATAAAACCACTCGAGACCAAGGCTTTAGTTAATACGTTTATAATACATTTTTAAGATCAAACACGATAGTTTCCATAACTTAAATACAAGGTTGTTAGAAAATCAATACAAAGATTTAACATAGTCAACATTCGGTTATAAGGCTCAAAACCAGGCGTTACCTCTATTATCTCTGGCCAATACAAACATCATGCATTGCTCCTTCGTTGGTTAATTATTGTTGAATAATTAAGTAGATGATGTCACTTATGATAGTTCTATGTTCCATCTAGCAGTTAGAGAATCTATCTAAACTATAGGGAGGAAACCCACCTGTCATCTTATCTGCTCTGGACTAAGGAAGGACACAGTGAGCTGTAGAATGTATCAATGTTTTCTACCCTGGCTCCGCCGCCAGAGATGTTAACTCCCCAAAATATAATCTATGTCTTGCCAGTTTATTGGCTTATAACAAAGGATCATTTTATACAGCATGAACCTGACATTCCTTTAGTAAAAACACAATGTTTAGCTTTAGGCCCATGGGAATAAAATGGTGCAGTACCTTGGGAATAAAATAACAGCATATAGTCATTTTACCTTCATCAGGAATCCAGACACTCATTACAGGCTATATGAAGCGTCTAGAGGCTGTTATTTCTGCTTAAAAAGGCCCAACTAAATATTGATGTGATATTTCTGTTGGGGTGCCCTGACAATTTCCATGATTGTAATTTATAAATAATTGGGTGTTTGGATCAGCAATTTCATTTTGATATATCAAATAACTGAAGGACACAATAACATTTCAGTAGTGAAATGAGCTTTATTGGATGAACAGAAAATGTGCAATATGCATCAGAACAAATTAGACAGGTGCATAAATATGGGCACCCCAACAGAAATATTACATCATTATTTTATTGAGCCTCCGTTAGCAGAAATAATAGCCTCTAGACGCTTCCTATAGCCTGTAATGAGTGTCTGGATATTTCGGACCATTCCTCCTTGCAAAACATCTCCAGTTCAGTTTGGTTTGATCGTTGCCTAGCACGGACAGCCCACTTCAAATCACCCCACAGATTTTCAATGATATTCAGGTCTGGGGACTGGGATGGCCATTCCAGAACATTGTACTTGTTCCTCCGCATAAATGCCAGAGAAGATTTTCAGCAGTGTTTTGTTGAAATATCCAGCCCTGGCGTAACTTCAACTTTGTGACTGATTCCTCTACATTATTCTCAAGTATCTGCTGATATTGAGTGGAATCCATGTGACCCTCAACTTTAACAAGATTCCCAGTACCGGCACTGGCCACACAGCCCCACATCATAATGAAACCTCCACCAAATTTTACTGTGGGTAGCAAGTGTTTGTCTTGGAATGTGTTTCAGCAATCAACTGCAGCTTCTACCAAAATGAAGCTGGTTTGACAAAATGTGCGTTTGCATACCTCAAGTGACTCTGTTTGTGGCGTGTGTGCAGAAAAGGCTTCTTCTGCATCAATCTCCGGTACAGCTTCCTTGTGCAAAGTGCTCTGAATTGTTGGTCTGGAGGTGGTCTGTGGGCTGTTTTTGACAGTTCTCACCATCCTTTGCCTTTGCCTCTGATATTTTACTTGGCCTGCCACTTCTGGCCTTAACAAGAACTGTGCCCGTGGTCTTCCATTTCCTCATTATGTTCCTCACACAGGACACTGACAGCTTAAATCTCTGCGATGGCTTTCAGATTATGTTTTTTCTGATTTTTTTGTAGCCTTCTCCTAAACATAATGTTGAACAATCTTTGTTTTCAGGTCATTTGAGAGTTGTTTTGAGGCCCCCATGTTTCCACTCTTCAGAGGAGAGTTAAAGAGAACAACAACTTGCAATTGGCCACCCTAAATATCTTCTCTCATGATTGGATGCACCTGTCTATGAAGTTCAAGGCTTAACGAGCTCACCAAACCAAATAAGTGTTCCAATTAATCAGTGCTAGGTAGTTACAGGTATTCAAATCAACAAAATGACAAGGGTGCCCAAATGTATGCACCTGTCTAATTTTGTTTTGATGCATATTGCACATTTTCTGTTAATCCAATGAACCTCATTTCACTATTGAAATATTATTGTGTCCTTTAGATTTTGATCTATCAAATAACTGAACTCTTGCATATGACTGTATTTATTTTGGTGTCAGAGTTGTACTGAGGTACTAGTTCCAAGGTATACCCACTCCAATATTTCTGATGTCATGTTGATCCTAGGAGGACCCAAACCCTTGGAACATGCTTCAGGACCATGTGGCCTGATGACTCCTTCCTGTCTCCATCCTGTGCCCACCCTGCTGTGCTGCTGCCCACATCACTGATGTTGGTGATCACGTTTCCACCTTGTGACTCCAGCTGTACATCTCCAGAGAGAGTCACGTTCTCCCTGCCCAAGACCTATCTTAATTTTTGGACAATAATTTAACACTGATAAACAATGTGACCTTCAATACAATGTACATTCAGATCCCCCACCCGGTACAGCCAGAAGAGGACTGGCCACCCCCTTGAGTCTGGCGGGTAAACAAACAATAACCCACAAATTCTGACAAACTCCAAGCATTGATCATGCAAGAATTCAGAATTCAATTGACAGCATGCCAGGGCAGATTGCAGGTCTTAAAAAGAAGGGTCAACACAGCAAATATTGGCTTGTCAATCTGAGCTACATTAGCTTGTCTTTTGGACCACATAGGCCAGCCGTCGCTCCCCACATGCATTGTGTCTTGGCCGCCCATGAACCTGTTGCCGGTTCACCAATTTCCTTCCTTGGACCACAGTTTTGGAGATTCTGATCCAGTCATCTAGCCATCACAATTTGACCCTTAAAAGTCACTAAAATCCTTACGCTTGCCCATTTTTTCCGCTTCTAAAACATCAACTTTGAGGACAAAATTAAGATGTAGGAAAAATCCCTTTTCCTCCTCAGTGTTAGATTTGGGCTTCGGACTGTCTACCGCTTAATCATGAGGAAATGCTTTGTTCATTAAGTATTATCTTGTAATAACCTATAATGCCTTCTTCAAAGTTTCTTTCACCATTGTTAAAGGGGCAATTCGTAGGATTCCCACATTATTATATTTATAATATATATGTACAGCATATTGGGAACACCTATGACCTGTAGCCAAGGACCAGAGGCTACTGGTCTGAAGACTTGCCTACAGTGCTTTTTTCTGAACACCTTTCTAACCCAGAATTAGATATGTTCAAGGGATGATTGTGAAGGACAGGTCAACACAACTTTAGCCACCATGTCTGGCTTCGCTGTTTCTTTCTCTATCCCATCCATCTTACATATGGGTTTTGGACTATAGGTCAAGCAGATTTTCTCGGCCTACCTCTTTGATTCGTGTCTAGACATATGTTTTGGTCAAATACTATGTAATATCCAAAATTGCACTGTTTGATTCTTCCATCACAAATGTTAAATAAATTGGTTTAAATTACAAGACTGCGGTCTCATATTCCTTCTTGTTTTGACAACCAATGTTAAGATGCAGTGCTGGGGCAAAATTCTTGACCAATTCTGTCCTTGAATTGAAACTGAATCCAAGGTCTCATGTACGGTATATCACAAGTATACAGCACGCTTCACCCAGGCCATTAAGGGGTGAAATAGTCCTCATTAAATTCACCCAGACCATCAAGGGGTGAAATAGTCCTCATTAAATTCACCCAGACCATCAAGGGGTGAAATAGTCCTCATTAAATTCACCCAGACCATCAAGGGGTGAAATAGTCCTCATTAAATTCACCCAGACCATCAAGGGGTGAAATAGTCCTCATTAAATTCACCCAGACCAT
>JACXGM010032624.1:0-12577 GCA_016801145.1 Umbra pygmaea | reverse complement strand
CATTGAATATAATCCCAACAGACCACTCAGATCATCAGGATTACATCAGCTAGAGATACCAAGGATTCAGACAAAACGCGGAGAATCTGCTTTTAGCTACTATGCCAGCCGCAGCTGGAACCAGCTCCCAGAGGAAATCAGATGTGCTCCAACAGTAGTCACCTTTAAATCCAGACTCAAAACACATCTGTTTAGCTACCCTTTCACTGAATGAACTCTGTGCTAAGTCCGAACTGATTGCACTATATTTTATATGTTCGTTCAATCTGTTTTATTTCTTCAACTGTACTATTTTTCTAACTGTTTTTCACTTTTATTTTAAATGTTTTAATTTTATCTGTTTTAAATTTTTGTGTTTTCCTGTTTATGTAAAGCACATTGAATTGCCCTTGTGTATGAAATGTGCTATATAAATAAACTTGCCTTGCCTTTGCTAAGCTCAAACCAGTACAGAAGGCATCAATAAATTGTTGGGGAGGGTCATGCCTCTTTTCCCAATCATTTTAGAGGGTCATAGAATAATGTATTGCTGGCAAAGGGAGGATCAGGTCTATTTTGACTAAAGATCCCAAAACTCCTCCGGTAGCCCCTTAAATAAATAAAAAACAGTCCCTTAAAAGAAAAAGTAATAAGGAATAAAGAGCCGCATAACATCACCCTCACACGTTTCCAAAGTGTTGGGCAAGAACATTCCACTTCTTTGCCTAAAAGTTGTTTTCACAGTATGCTTTCAATCATTGACAATCTGCACTGTGAAGAAGAATCCAATGAGTTTTCCAGCATTTGGCAGAACCTGAGCATATAGTATTGCCCCAAACACTTCAGAATTTATTCTAATGATTCTGTCAGGAGTCACATCAACAATACATACAAGATACCCAGTTCCACTCTAAACTGGTCTTCCTTTTTTGAGGCTTACCAACGGTTTACACTGGTGAAGTCTTCTCTTCATTGTTCTCTTTGACACAGCTAAGGTGCATTACAAAAGTATTCAACCACCTTGGAGCCAACACAACTCATCACTCTGAGCACACCATCCCCATGGTGAAGCATGGTGGTGGCAGCATCATGCTATGGGGGCTGTTTATCAGTAGGGACTGGGAAACTGGTCAAGATCGAGAAATAATATACAGGCCAATTCTAGAGGAAAACCTGTTTCAGTCTGTAAAACACATGAGACTGGGGCAGAGGTTTACCTTCATGCAGGATAATGACCCTAAACACACAGCCAAAGCTATACTGGAGGGGCTTAAAAGCAGGAACCTGAATGTCTCAGAATGGCCCAGTCAAAGCCCAGACCTCAATCTGATTGTGAATCTCTGGAAGGACTTGAAAATTGCTGCAGATTAACGGTCCCCAGCCAACCTGACAGAGCTTGAGCAATTTTTCCAGGAAGAAAGTCTAAAATTGCAGGATCCAGATGTGCAAAGCTGATAGAGCCATACCCCAAACAACTCACTGCTGTTATTGCAGCCAATAACCCAGTATTGACCCAGGGGGTTGAATACTTATCTAACCCACAAATGTTTTCTTTTTTATTATTTCGCTTTTGTGTCACAGTAAAAAAACTATTTTGCACCTACAGTATGAAATGGTCGGTATGCTGTGTAAAACAAAATGTAAATATTTACTTATGCAAAGCACTGTATTTTTGTGTTTGCATTGTGTATGTACATGGCATTGGAAATACAAAAACAATAGGGGTGGGGCTTAATTAGGTACAATTACAAATGTCTTCTATGTATTTCATAGCATGACACATTTAATCCTCCATAAACAGGTGCCCCATATAATCAAAGCACTTCCTTTCAAACATTGTAATTCCAACTGAAATGACAGTATACACAGTCAGATGCAAAGGTTTTTGGCACCCCTGACAATTTCCATGTTTTTCATTTATAAATAATTGGGTGTTTGGATCAGCAATTTCATTTTGATGATCATGATGATCAAATAACTGAAGGAAACAGTAATATTTCGGTAGTGAAATGAGGTTCCCTTGTCATTTTGTTACTAACTAGCACTGATAAATTGGAACACACAATTGGTTTGGTGAGCTCATTAAGCCTTCGACAGGTGCATTCAATCATGAGAAAATGTATTTAAGTCCAAAGGCCAATTGCAAGTTCTTGTTCTCTTTGACTCTCCTCTGAAGAGTGGAAACATGGGGGCCTCAAAACAACTGTCAAATCACCTGAAAACAAAGAACATTCACCATTATGGTTTATGGGAAGGCTACAAAAAGCTATCGCAGAGATTTAAACTGTCACTGTCCACTGTGAGGAACATAGTGAGGAAATGGAAGCCCACAGGTACAGTTCTTGTTAAACCTAGAAGTGACAGGCCAAGTAAAATATCAGAGAGGCAAAAGATGGTGTAAACGTTCAAAAACAGCCCACAGACCACCTCCAAAGACCTACAACATCATCTTGCTGCAGATGGTATCACTGTGCATTGTTCAACTATTCGTTGCACTTTGCACAAGGAGAAGATGTATGGGTGTGATGCGGAAGAAGCCTTTTATGCACGCATGCCACAAACTTGAGGTATGCAAACACACATTTGGACAAGCTAACTTCATTTTGGAAGAAGGTGCTGTGAACTGTTGAAACCAAGATGGAACTATTTGGTCATAACAAGGGGCGTTATGCATGGCGGCAAAGAACACAGCATTCGAAGACAAACACTAGCTACCCACAGTAAAATTTGGTGGAGGTTCCATCATGCTATTGGGCTGTGTGGCCAGTGCCGGTACTGGGAATCTTGATAAAGTTGAGGTTCGCATGGATTCCACTCAATATGAGTGGAATAATGTAGAGGAATCAGTCACAAAGTTACGCCGGGGCTGGATATTTCAACAAGACAACGACCCAAAACACTGCTCAAAATCTACTTTGGCATTTATGCAGATTAACAAGTACAATGTTCTGGAATGGCCATGCCAGTCCCCAGACCTGAATATCATTGAAAATCTGTGGGGTGATTTGAAGCGAGCTACCATTGGCAACCATCAAACTTAACTGAATTTGAGATGTTTTGCAATGAGGAATGGTCCAAAATACCTTCATCCAGAATCCAGACACTCATTACAGGTTATAGGAAGTGTCTAGAGGCTGTTGTTTCTGCTAAAGGAGGCTCAACTAAATATTGATGTCATATTTCTATTGGGGTCCCCAAATTTATGCACTTGTCTAATTACGTTTTGATGCATATTGCACATTTTCTGTTCATTAAATATACCTCATTTTACTACCGAAATATTATGGTGTCCTTCAGTTACTTGATAGATCCAAATTAAATTGCGGATCCAAACACCCAAATATTTGTAAATGAACATCATGGAAATTGTCAGGGGTGCCTAAACCTTTGCATATATATATAAATCCAGCCAAAAATTGAAAATTCTAAAGTTAAATTTTTATTCACTGCAAGTCTCAGACTATTTCTCTGTGTAAGCAAAAATAATGAAAACAACTTGTTTTTAGGTCAGTAAATATGCTCCATCACTGGATTTAGACATGTATCTTTAATTCCTCATTATCTGCATAATAAGTAATAGAGGTAGTTATCATGGCGAGAAAGCCTTTTCAATTAGATAAATATGCTAGACAACACTTTCATATGTTATTGACAGCAGTCTGGGAGGCAGAGGAATTGGACACATTGTGCACAATAATCTATTGACAGAGCAAAGTGCTTACCATTCTACCTGTAATTGAAGATACCACTCTCACATTTCCCATATGGCAGAGAAGTAAAATCTTTAAGAATGGATTAGAGGTTTGTAACCTTTCAAAACCTTATAACCTTTCAAAACCTTATAACCTTTCAAGACCTTATTACCTTTCAAAACCTTATAACCTTTCAAAACCTTATAACCTTTCAAAACCTTACAACCTTTCAAAACCTTAGAACCTTTCAAAACCTTAGAACCTTTCAAAACCTTAGAACCTTTCAAAACTATAACCTTTCAAAACCTTAGAACCTTTCAAAATCTTATAATCTTTCAAAACCTTATAACCTTTCAAAACCTTATAACATTTCAAAACCTTATAACATTTTCACAACTATAACCTTTCAAATCCTTATAACCTTTCAAAACGTTATAACCGTTCAAAACCTTATAACCTTTCAGAACCTTATAACCTTTCAAAACCATATAACCTTTCAAAACCTTATAACCTTTCAAAACCTTATAACCTTTCAAAACCTTATAACCTTTTAAAACCGTATAACCTTTTAAAACCTTTAAACCTTTTAAAACTATAACCTTTCAAAACATTATAACCTTTCAAAAACCTTATAACCTTTCAAAATCTTATAACCTTTCAAAACCTTATAACCTTTTAAAACCGTATAACCTTTTAAAACCTTATAACCTTTCAAAACCTTATAAACTTTCAAAACTATAACCTTTCAAAACTGTATAACCTTTCAAAACTGTATAACCTTTCAAAACTGTATAACCTTTCAAAAACCTTATAACCTTTCAAAACCTTTAAACCTTTCAAAACCTTTAAACCTTTCAAAACCGTATAACCTTTCAAAACCGTATAACCTTTCAAAACCTTATAACCTTTCAAAACCATATAACCTTTCAAAATCTTATAACCTTTCAAAATCTTATAACCTTTCAAAACTTTATAACCTTTCAAAACCTTATAACCTTTCAAAACCTTAGAACCTTTTAAAACTATAACCTTTCAAAACCTTATAACCTTTCAAAACCTTATAACCTTTCAAAACCTTATAACTTTTCAAAACCTTATAAACTTTCAAAACCTTATAAACTTTCAAAACCTTATAACCTTTCAAAACCTTAGAACCTTTCAAAACCTTAGAACCTTTCAAAACCTTAGAACCTTTTAAAACTATAACCTTTTAAAACCTTATAACCTTTCAAAACCTTATAACCTTTCAAAACCTTATAACTTTTCAAAACCTTATAAACTTTCAAAACCTTATAAACTTTCAAAACCTTATAACCTTTCAAAACCATACAACCTTTCAAAACTATAACCTTTCAAAACCATACAACCTTTTAAAACCTTGAGCTAGATGAAGCCACTAGGACCACAACAATCATTTGAAATTAAAGCAGTGGAAATGTTTTGTTGTAGATATACTGATACAACAATCAATGCTAAACATACTTTTCAGAAAGGGGATTAAACTCACATGAAACTGCACTAGAAAAAATTAGAAATATTTTAAGTAGGTTAACATTTACATGTTTGTGTATCAAAACCATGTTCTCTTATAAAAAACATATATAGTATATATTTATTTTTTGTATCCCTATGTATCCCTAAGTTATCTTTGAGTGGGGTAGTTGATTGTGAATTTTGGCCAACATATTTTCTGTTTCTTCAGATACTTTGCGATTGATCAGTAAAAGAAATATGACTGTTGAAAAAACAGTCAGTTGTCGGTTTGAAAGGATTGAAATGACAAAACTGCCTTTCATCATTTCCCCTTCAAAAGTTTTCTCTGTCAGACATGCCCTTGTTTTTCACATTGAAAATACCTTTGCTACATATACTTTGACGATACATTACAAAAGACGGATCAGCAGAGGGTGACTATGGTGGAAGGTAAAAACTGCTGCTGTGGGCCACTGCTGTGAAGGTAATGTATTTACTTAGCCCTGCCCCACCACTATTCCCTAAATCGCAAGGTAGAGCACAAAAGGTCTAAGTAAACCTTTGGGCTTAAGTGAATATTGGCAAAGGGACTCCTACTCTGTGGGAAATGCCATTAGACCCAGTGATGCATAACAAGAGTTTGAGAATATCTCAGGGAAACCACTGCTTTTCTGGCAACATGTATTTATGAATATATCTACATACCAGGACATGACTCGTCAGTTCAAAAGAAGTGAGGAATGAAACAATGCAAAACGCCTAATGGCAACTAATTGATCTGGAGCTTGATGAAGGTTTTGGATGCCAATGGATAAAACAAAGTGTTATGTATATCATTATAAACAGAGATGGGCATAAATACTGTAATAGATGGGTTGGGCTGAGTTCACAACTTTTGGGAAGTTCCTCAGTAAGACCCTATTGACCAGGTAAAAGAAGTTCATAACTTACCAGTGATCTATAAAAAATGAAACCTTCAACTAGAACATTGGAAAACATTCAAAAATTACAGAACTTCGTTTACCTGGTCATTATGGTCTTACTGCGGAACTTCCCAAAAGTTGTGAACTCAGCACAACCCAGAAAAGTAATATATTACAGTATTTATGCCCATCTCTGATTATAAACAAGGTGTTCAGATCCCTCTATCCTGATTGGCTGGAATCAATGATACAGTATCCAACCATACAAAGCAAGCATGACCCAATGATTATATTAAACCTGCACTATGTAACCTATTTGGAGACAAAATAAATTACACAGAAAATGTGTTTTAGGACTAGTGGATCCAGTGGTTGAAAAATATAAACTTAAATAATACATTAGACAATAGTAAAATAGCAAAATTGACAGTTCACAATATTTACGTAACTAGAAACTAATGTATATTATGGACAAATAATATGTGTATTTTCAGAAATTGATTATATTTTTTATGTTTTATATATTCAGTAAAAACATATATATAAAAAACTAAAAAAAGCTATATGTAAAATTCGGGCCAACCGGACAAATGAAGGGAAGTTACATAGTGCAGCTTTACCTATTCTACTTTCAATGGTAACCAGTGTATAATACCAATACCTTAGGGTTTATGGTATTTGGCCAATATACCAAGGCTAAGGTCTTTTCCAGACACTGTGTGTTGTGCCTAAGAGCAGCTGCTAGCTGTGGCATATTGGACATACTGTATACTGTACCTAAATGCCTTGTGCCTTATTGCTTAAATGTAAAACCAATCTTGGTGCTTGTGAATCAAAGAAGGTCAAACTGGAATAGTGAAAACAGTGTGGAAAATTGCTAATGTCTTGTGAGTTAATGAAGCAGACCAGCTACATTAGCTTGATGATCATCTTCGGGTGAAATGCAATCATGGGCTTATAGCATGGGGATGGTATAGAAAAAAGCCAACCCTTGTGCATGCTGAAGCAGCATAGAAAGAAAGGCAGAGAGACTGACTTATACTCCGTTCCCTTAGTTCTGATGCAACTTTATTTATGCTGAAACTGATCTTTTGCATGTGTGTTGAACTGTAGTATGTTTTGAATCACCCAATTGACCATTATCAATACATATTTAAAGTTGGAACATGGTAAAATATTGTGTGTTTCAAGATTGAGGCTGGTTTTAGGGTGGTTTCCGCAACCAGCTGACTGCTGTGGTGCTTTTGTGATGGAGCAGATGGGAGAAATGTTATCTGGTCTTTGTGTGTCTGAGACAGTTTTAAAAGCTACTGTTGATCTGTGTTTTTTGCTTTAAACGGTGTGGTATGAGTTCCTTCAAATTGAGATTGCGGTCCCAAGTGTCTGAGAAAGATGTCTGTGAGGGACTTGGTGTTTTCACAAGTCGTATCTGGAGATCTGAAGTTCAAATTTGACACTTTATTCTCTTAAAATACACAGTTATCCTTTTCCCATCAGTGTGGCACTAGACCCCTTTAGGATTCATAGATATGCTACTGTATAAGAGTGTACGTATATGAATATTTAAATAACAATCCATCATGGATTATTTGTACTGCTGAAATTAATTACAATTATGTGAATGCTCAATCACCAACTAGTACAGCTGTTCTAGACAATGCAGAAAATGCATAATGGTGACATTTTCCTTTTGCGTAGGGCGTAAAAATAACAACAATTAATGGCTTTCACCAGGCCTGCTGGGCTTTCATTCCACAGCGACAGACAAGATAAAACATAGGGATTCTCTCTGAACTGTGACATGAAGCCTTAATTATTACTGCTCCGTCATCAGTGGATGTATACTATCCATTAGCGGAAGTGTTAAGCAAAGCAAACATTGCGGGGGGGACTTTCTGAAAGCCTTGATGGCAAGAATAGAGGGAATATTAAATTCTCTTTTAGTTGCTCAACGGGAGGGGTATTCATTAGCATCGAAACAAATTGATCTTTAGCTTAACGTTTAATTTTGGGGACATTCTGAGCGAACTTCAACACTGTCTCTAATGAAGCAGTACATCAATGCATTTCCAAGCCCAGGGTTTTACACAGAACTGAAGGAAGATCCAGACTTCATAAGATCAGCGGTGACTAAAGCCAACATGCCATTCATAGATCCCATGCATTAGCTCTGAATTATTGGAAACATAATGTATATAATGGTCCATACAGTGTATACTGTATGATTGAGGAGACATTTAGGATGTAATTAGTCAACCAATCAATGTACTGTACATGTGAATTAATACACAGGTATGAAAACAAACTATAAAATTAAATCAATGCAGCAATATTGCTGGTAAATGTGAACATTAGGGAAATGGGTTTTACATTATTTCACAAATAGTATTGTAAAAAAAAAAACAGTAACAGTCACACACTTTTTAAATTCTTAACATTTGTGGATATAGATGTTGAAACATAAAATGGTATCTTCAAATAATTAATTTAACAACCTTAAATACCGTTGCAGTTATTTTTGATGATGTCAATAAATATGAAGACAAGTTGATCGCCGGTTACAAATAACATCAAGAGAAATCCTGCGACATATATTGGTTATTTGCCAGTTTCTTACATGCTAGCATTTTCAACTTTGTTGTGCACTAAACCTCTATTCTGCACTGGTACACTATAGTAATTAGTGTGCCATTTGAGACATAGTTGACTAATCCTGCATGTTGATGTGATGGGATGAAGTAACATTTTTTTCTATTGCTGCTAAATGATATACTACTCCTTCTCACCCATTACTCCAAACCCCAGACCTTGAGTTTACCAAGGGACATATTTCAAACATGTGATCATAGTTTACTGTGAACTGCCTCAGTGGGTAAACACATCAGCTGCCCATCCTGGCCTCTGTGAGACTCTGCTGCCTGGCATGGATCATACCTGCAGTTTCAAGGCAGGGAGTTAGTATGGACCACATCCGGCTCGCCTGTATGGGACATCTGAGGTGAGACGGTCTTTGTTATTTTCGATCTCTTTAGCAATCTCACTTATATCATTTATGTTTTACTTTGGCATCAGATTAGCAGGAGACTCACTATGTTGCATGTGTTTTTGTACCCCTAAAAGTAAGCACAGGAAAATTTATACTATACTATCCTATATATTTATAAATGTACAGTGCCTTGCGAAAGTATTCGGCCCCTTGAACATTTCGACCTTTTGCCACATTTCAGGCTTCAAACATAAAGATATAAAACTGTAATTTTTTGTGAAGAAGCAACAACAAGTGGCACACAACCATGAAGTGGAACCAAATGTATTGGATATTTCAAACTTTGTTAACAAATAAAAAACTGACAAATTGGGCTAGCAAAATTATTCAGCCCCTTTACTTTCAGTGCAGCAAACTCTCTCCAGAAGTTCAGTGTGGATCTCTGAATGATCCAATGTTGACCTAAATGACTAATGATGATAAATAGAATCCACCTGTGTGTAATCAAGTCTCCGTATAAATGCACCTGCTCTGTGATAGTCTCAGAGGTCCGTTGAAATCACAGAGAGCATCATGAAGAACAAGGAACACACCAGGCAGGTCCGAGATATTGTTGTGGAGAAGTTTAAAGCTGGATTTGGATACAGAAATATTTCCGAAGCTTTAAACATCCCAAGGAGCACTGTGCAAGCGATAATATTGAAATGGAAGGAGTATCAGACCACTGCAAATCTACCAAGACCCGGCCATCCCTCTAAACTTTCAGCTCATACAAGGAGAAGACTGATCAGAGATGCAGCCAAGAGGCCCATTATCACTGTGGATGAACTGATCTACAGCTGAGGTGGGCGAGTCTGTCCATAGGACAACAATCAGTCGTATACTGCACAAATCTGGCCTTTATTGAAGAGTGGCAAAAAGAAAGCCATTTCTGAAAGATATCCATAAAAAGTGTAGTTTAAAGTTTGCCACAAGCCACCTCGGAGACACACCAAACATGTGGAAGAAGGTGCTCTGGTCAGATGAAACCAAAACCGAACTTTTTGGCACTAATGCAAAACGTTATGTTTGGAGTAAAAGCAACACAGCTCATCACCCTGAACACACCATCCCCACTGTCAAACATGGTGGTGGCAGCATCATGGTTTGGGCCTGCTTCTCTTCAGCAGGGACAGGGAAGATGGCTGAAATTGATGGGAAGATTGATGGAGCCAAATACAAGATAATTCTAGATGGAGTCTGCAAAAGACCTGAGACTGGGACGGAGATTTGTCTTCCAACAAGACAATGATCCAAAATCTACAATGGAATGGTTCACAAATAAACATATCCAGGTGTTAGAATGGCCAAGTCAAAGTCCAGACCTGAATCCAATCGAGAATCTGTGGAAAGAACTGAAAACTGCTGTTCACAAATGCTCTCCATCCAACCTTCCTGAGCTCGAGCTGTTTTGCAAGGAGGAATGGGCAAAAATTTCAGTCTCTCGATGTGGAAAACTGTTTTTTATTTGTTCAAAAAGTTTGAAATATCCAATAAATTTCGTTCCACTTGCCTCTCTGCCTGCCCTGCTAGAACCTGGGTCCGCGGTTTTCAGGGCCCTATAAAGTCCTGATGAGAGTCAATGAGGTGACATACTGCTTCTGCCTAAATCCATGCGTATTTACCCTGTGTTCCATGTGTCTCTCCTCAGGCCGTTGGTGGAAGACTCCCCATGAGGCCAGGGTGCCATTTGAGTTTTAGGGTGGCCAGCTGCGGGGGATACTGTCACCACCATTTCCATTCCTAAAGCACCCCATGCTGGCACGCTGGGGACCCGGTGCTTTGGCCTAATGAAGCCATCATTCCATTCCAGCTCCCACATCAGCACCAACTAGTTCCACCTGTGTTAGCTGCCAGCCAACTTAAGGACCATCAGCTGATAGGGGAGCTGTGAGTTATTGTGAGTTACTGTACCAGCAAGTTTGTGTATTTTCTTCTGCCATTTGTCTATCAGGCCTGTATTTTCCTGTGTGTTTATGCCAGGACTTTTGTAAAATATATATACTGTATAGATGGACTGTGAACTGTGTCAGGTAGATTATCCTGTGTGTTTTTTTTATATACAGGGCTGTACTGTAACCCTTGTTTTAGTGGCCGATAGGCATATGTGTTTTGTGCTGAAGTGTTTGAATAAAGAATGCCAACATCCTGTGTTTGACTCCTAGCTCTACACACACCATCATAGCTGTGTAACTATCAATAGTACAACCGGAGACACTGATGATTTTGCAGTCTCTTAATATCCAGAGTTGTGTGTGTGTGTACTGTAAGTATGTATGTATATATGTGTATGTGTATATATATATATTTCAGAAAAGTGAGTAGACCCCTCACATTTGTGTACATTTTTGATTATAATTTTTCTTGTGACACCACTTTTCTACAATGTAAAGTAGTGAGTGTACAGCTTGTATATTTGCTGTCCCCTGAAAATAACTCAACACACAGCCATTAAGGTCTAAACTGCTGGCAACAAAAGTAAGTACACCCCTTAGTAAAAATATCCAAATTGGGCCCAAAGTGTCAATATTTTGTGTGGCCACCATTATTTTCCAACACTGCCTTAACCCTCTTGGGCATGGAGTTCACCAGAGCTTCACAGGTTGCCACTGGAGTCCTCTGTGACAACATCACGGAGCTGGTGGATGTTAGAGACATTCCATTTGAGGATGCCCCACAGATGCTCAAAATGGTTTAGGTCTGGAGAAATGCTTGGCCAGTCCATCATCTTTACCCTCAGCTTCCTTAGCAAGGCAGTGGTTGTCTTGGAGGTGTGTTTGGGTTTCTTATCATGTTGGAATATTGCCCTGCGGCCCAGTCTCCGAAAGGAGGGGTGTAGTTGGGAGTAAAAGGATACAATTAATGTGCACTTATGAAGTTGAAGCATTAATAATTAATGTATTTCCTTTTCTCCCGTTGCAATGGTCTGGGTTAAGAATGGAGAAATGCTTAATAAATGCCTAAAGAGGATTTATAGAATAGTCGTGGTTGAATATTTCCTATCTAACCATCTGACCGCATAATGATCATTTATCCGTGTGTAAACAGCTACGGAAAGAAATACCACAGCAACCCAGGGAACTAAAGCGTTGCCCGCGAGTCAGACAAAAGAGCATAGGCTACCTAGCTTGAACTGTGTGCGTGATAAACGCTGAAACTTCAGAGCAGACCGAAACAAGATAACTTACATTAATTAATATCCCATTAATACTCCACCGGAGATGTTCTGGGAAATTATTTAGAATGTCTATGACAGAACTTAGTAAATGAATAATATTTAATTCCTATTAAAGGCATAAATACAACTCTTCAACCGGACACAGAATTATACAATAATACCAAGAATTAACTGTCATCTAACACTTCTAAAATACGATCTACGATCTAAGCATATCTTATACGTTCAGTCTGTTACAACATTTATTCAACACATTTGCTATGGCTCACGAAGACGTGTGGCCAGGAGAGTCGTTACAGAAATCTCA
>JACXGM010032623.1:0-12569 GCA_016801145.1 Umbra pygmaea | reverse complement strand
CATTTTTGATTTGTCCTCTGGTAATCTGAAGATTTTGCACCATTATAAATTGTGTACATTTGAAATAAATAATAAAGATTGTAAGAAGAAAGAAGAACAGTTTTTGGAAGTTTGAGAAGTAATGAATGAAATGAACTATGGGCTTAAGGGCTGAAGACAAAGACAAAGTTGAAAAGGAACAAAAGAAGATTAGATTGAAGTTAATTGAGGACTAAAATATATGGGATTTTCTGCCAGAAAGGGGAATGTAAGTTGTAACTTCACTGAAATTTAGTGATATTAGAAGCATGCATTTTGGTTGAGATTTGTTTATACAACGTAATGATTACATGATTATTGAATTGTGCTGATAATGAGGGTTTGACAATGTTGAAGGACTCATGCAACAATGATGTTATACTTTAAGCTGATGGACACAATTTGGGTTGAATGATCTGATTTCTAAAAATTCTAAGCCTGTTCGATTGAACAGTTATTCTTTTGTAGCGACATGTTTACAAAGTCGCTAAGGGGGAAATGTAGTGGTTTTTACAGTGAACAGTAAATACATGCGAGAAATAACTATTATACAAATATTTAATTGGTATTCTAAAAGTAAATGGAATGTCTTTTCATTTTAACAATATCTGGAAATGTGTCACAGGTGTGAATGTCATGTTTAGTATTTTTGAGAAGCCCATAATAATCTATGGAAGATTGAATCATTTATTAGCAGATTGAAGTCATGAGTGTACCTTGTATTACAGACTGAATGTATAGTATTGGAAGCCTGTTTTATCACCCAAATTGTGAGATCAGAAACATTTGCTTTACAATCGAGGGGATGGTAAATCCTCAGGACAGGAAGAAAGTATAGGGTCAACCTTTTGTTTAGACAGATGGGGTGTTGGTCAAGGGAGATAATTAGCTTTAGGGTTTGCGACATCTGCCTTTCAAGTTAAGATAGGAAAAGGCCAGGAATGTGTTTTGGGTCAGATGTCATTTAATCCTGACCAGTCATAGGATAAGCAGGAAATAACAATGGGGGTTGCTAGGACTGGCAAATAAGTAATTTGAACCTAAGAGTTTGGTTTTAGGATTAAGAGAAGATGCCAGGGGAGTCAGTGAATCAGGAAATAGTAAAAGGGTTTTAGTGAGGAATATAATGTAATGTTCTTGTAAATTGAGGTTGTCTTTGTCCTATTTTACCATGGATTAAACACCAGATTCTGTCTCGAAATGGCAGAGTCTTAATTTGCTCTTTTTACAATGCTCATGTCTTTCTTTCTTTGATTAATAATTAGATACTTCAGTATTATGATATGTTTTAACAATATATTTTTAAGTTGCTTGTCAAGTCAGGTGGCATTTATTTGTTTACTTTAAGTAGCTCTCCATGAGTGAGAGAGCCGCATGGTGAGTGAGGTAGTCAAATAATTACATCAAACAAGTTTGAGGGAGATAGACTTGGAGAGGGATGGGGAGGAATGAAATGGTGAGAAAGGGGGTCCAGTTGCAAAGAGAGATTAGTAAATTGAGGAAGAGTTTGAGTGGAAGATAAAAAGTGTTAAAACATTTCTTCCCTTTTCTGTTTTTCCCATAGGGAGTTCTTCTTTGACTGCTGAGAACTTCATGGTTTCTGTAGACAAATCATTCAAAATGGCATTCTTACCTTCAGCGATGCCCTGGGCCCGTATTTATCAAGCTTCTTAGAATCACTCTTAAGAACACTGCTAAGACTTGACTTAAGAGTAAGAAAATTCTTGGCTCAAAGCTGCACTTTAAAGTTAGTTATCAAACATCTCAGTCCTACTTTTAGTGAAGTGTAGGACTAAATCTCAAGTGTCAGTCTTAGAGCTGATTCACGACACTTTGCTGTGCCGCAAATGGGATTTTGGATGACGACATAGGCAAGATCCAATCACTGAATAGATGTACTTGTTTAAGAATATTCTCAGATAAATTCACATTCAATGGTGACATTCATAAGAGGAGTTGACATTCAACAAACATTTGAATATAAAGAATTTTCAAGAGAATCCATTATGATATACACATTGTAAATTAAAGATCAAAAAAGGTTTCCAACACGTTTTCCACTATTTCCACTATTTCTCAATTAAATATTTCAAATAAGTGTGCTGTCAACTGACCTGCCTATATATAGCCTAGAGTTAATGATGTAATCATAGCCACCATGGATTCTAAAAGATAACCGAACTGGAGAGAATAAAAAACACTGCTTGCTGTAGTTGAAATTCTGAGTGGAGAATGTGGAATTTGCGCTTCCACTGGCCAATCCCTCTCCACCACACTTCGTGTAATATGATGTGCCCTGGGAAGGGATATATTATATATTGCCTATATTAGGATACAGTGTTCTATTAATGAACTATGAAACAATTGTGAATAAATAGCTTACAAAAAGGCTACCTGTTTTAGTTCATTTGGGCTTCTGTCAGTGGAATATGAAAAGGGGTGAGCAGCCACAAATGGGTATCCTCTGGCGGCCTTTCAAACAGCTGCTTCGGGCCACTTTCATTCAATATCACGCGTCATGGGTAGACCCAGGCCATTTGAGTACCACATCCAAAATGTTGTATTCTGCATCAAACTGAACTTGTGCGTTGATGCTGTGGTACCTCTTCTCTTATTCATATAAAAATTCTCGTTGACGCTGGGAGCTATGAGTGCTATCCATTGCGCCTACTACTCTTGGGCAGCTGGCTATTTGCATGAATTGTGTTTGCTTCTGTTGGATTATGCGGGGTGTTGTTGGGAAGTCAGTGAAACGCGTGACAATGTGTTGAGCTGTAAGTGCAATAATTGTTTCCATTACAATTCGGCTTATTGATGGTTGTGATGGGCCAAATCATCAGCATTGCGTTGCAAACGAAGCATAATCACCACCTTCAATTAATCAGAAAATAAATTGCTGCATAAATGTCACTGGTGAAATGACGTTCCCCACTCAGTCGCTGACGTAGATGATGCCTGCTCTGTCCAAACAATACCGCTTTTAATTAATTAAGCGGCGTCAAACAATTAAAAAAAAACATTCTTCCTCTCCTAAAAGATTTGCACACGTTTCTGTCTACGCCATAAGCCCCTACTGGCAACTCTTAACCACTTGAGAGTCCTCTTGAGCGGTCTTAAATAGCTGGGAGAGTAAGAGTGATTCTTAGCTTTTAGAAATTTGATAACTTGCTTTTACACTTAAGTTTGAGAGTAAGAGTAAATTTTGTCAATTCTCAGCACTTAAGACTAAAATGGCACTTTGAGAAGTTTGATAAATACGGGCCCTGGTCCCCATCTGAACTGGCAGCAACATTGGAGTTCCTTCAGAGGTATTCATGAGCTGTATGCCAAAATCATCAGAATTAAAACAATAAATGACCTGAAATATTTCAGTTGGTGTGCAATGAATCTAAAATATATGAAAGTTTAATTTTATCATTACATTATGGAAAATAATGAACTTTATCACAATATGCTAATTTCTTGAGAAGGACCTGTATATGTAATATAGTCCACAAAAATGTTTCAGGATTTTCTAAGAGAGTTTTCTCTATGTTTTTTCTTTGTTTTTATATTGCAGTCTGTTGTATATTCTACTTCTCTGCACTTTGTTGATTTGGTTTCCATGGTGATCTCAGATTCTCAACTGTCAAAGGCAGTTTGTATGCTAGCTTTTCTCTTGTTTTTGGAAGTAAATTCCTTTTTGTGTATGGTAAACACAAATATTAAAAATAATTCTGTACTAGAGTAAGGCTTACCAGCATGTGTTCTAGTTGTCAGTTTTACAGATTTATTTTTCCAGAGAAATTGGCAGTTCTTCACTGCAAGGGATATTTCCAAGGATCAATTGCAAGCTAGCTTAGCTTAGATGGTGACCAATTTCTTAAAAAATAGTAATTAAAATTAACGGACTGTTGATTCGAATTTCCCTGTTTCTTTTCCTTTGTCTTATTAGGTTGTCATCTTGTTGTTATTTTATCTATTTCGGGTTTTTTTCATCTAGAAAAGAAAATAATTTAGGAGCTCATCCTGTTGTGACCTTTCCAACTGTCACTCCATTCTATCCATCTCTCTCTCTCTCTCTCTCTCTCAAATTCAAATTCAAATAGCTTTATTGGCATGGAAAGTGTTATACAGACATTGCCAAAGCAAACATGAATACATATCAAAAGATATTAACAGAATACTAATGAACAATCACCACACAATTATGGTAAAATTGAATATGTACACAGGATCAGGTTCAGGTATCATTGTTCTAAGCTTGTTCGTTATTGATCAGGCTCTCTCTATGGGCGTGGCAGGAAGCAACATATTTTGCTGCTAATATAGCACAGTGTTTGTTTTCTCCTAAAATATATTGAATTTTTTCACATTCAGTTTTTATTCCAAGAAATATGTTTATGTTTTTCAAATTTAGGGAAATAGATTTGCCGTATAACTGAATAGCTTTGGCAGTGCAGAAGGAAGTGTTCTTCTGTCTCAACTTCTCCCTGTTGGCAGAGTGAACACAACCTCTCCTTCCTGGGTTGCCAGATCTGCCTGTGACGGCCTGTTTCTAGGGCTAGGTTGTGCTCACTGAGTCTGTACATACTCAGTATTTTTCTCTGTTTTCCATCAGTAACAGTGGTCAGGTAGCCTGCTACTGTGTACTGTCTGTTTAGAGCCAAATAGTATTGAAGTTTACTTTGATTTTTTGTGGTTCCTTTCCAATAGGTAATGTAATTTTCTTTTTGCTTTGTGATTATTTGGTTGGGCCAGATTGTCTGAGTGCTGTTCTGAGACTTTGATGGGTTGTTGTTGGTTTGTGACCTTAGTCTTGTGATCAGCTGACTAAGGGGACTCTTCTCTATGGTCTCCTCCTGACATTGGAGAGCTTTGTAGTGGTAGGAGTGGGGGTCACTTGTCTTTAAATGATTGTAAAATTTGGTGGCTCTTTTTTGGATATTAATTAGAAGAGGGAATTGGCCTAATTCTGCCCTGCATGCATTATTTGGAGTTTTGCTCTGGACTCGGAGGATGCTCTTACAGAATTCTGCATGCAGGGTTTCAATTGGGTGTTTGTCCCATTTATCAAATTCTTGTTTTGTAAGCGGGCCCCACACTTCACTGCCATATAGTGCAATTGGTTCAATTATTGATTTGAATATTTTGAGCCAGATCCTAATTGGTATGTCTAATTTGATACTTTTTTTGATTGTATAAAAAGCTCTTCTTGCCTTGTCTCTCAGTTCATTCACAGCCAGGTTGAAGTTCCCAGTGGAGCTTATTATTAGTCCCAAATATGTGTATGCATATGTGTGTTCTATTTGAGTAGAACCTAATAAGAAAGTGTATCTGTTTTCTGGACATCTGGACCGTTTCTGGAATATCATGATTTTAGTCTTCTTTAGATTGACTGTCAATGCCCAGGCCTGACAGAACTGATGAAGAACATTTAAATGTTGTTGTAGGCCCTCTTTCGTTGGGGATAGTAGCACCAGATCGTCTGCATACAAGAGGCATTTTATTTCTGTGTCATGAAGAGTCTCTCTCGCTCTCTCGCTCTCTCGCTCTCTCGCTCTCTCTCTCTCTATCTCTCTCTCTCTCTCTCTCTCTCTCAATTCAGTTCAATTCAATTCAATGTTGCTTTATTGGCATGACAATAACATACATCTGTGTTGCCAAAGCATAAGAACAAACATACATATAATTAACGACAAGGAGTAAGTCCATCTGATAACAATACAAGTAAACAAGATAGTTATGATATTATTGCATGTACTAAACTAATTATGTGACTGTCTCTCAAAGGATAATAGAAAAATAAATTTAAAAAAATAAATTTAAAATAAAATAAAAATAAAAAATTATATACAATAAATAATAATAATAATAAAAAATGTGATAATATATAATATTCTACATTAACTTAGCCTTGTATTGTGGCAGGAGAAGACATATTTAGCTGCTAGCCATGCTGTGCTTTTATCTTCTCCTAATAAAAAATAAAGCTTTCTGTCATCAACTTCGATGATTTCAACTTTGACTTTGACATCAGTGTAGGTTGTGAAGCCTGGTATATGCTTTTCAAATTTATGAAAATATTTCATTCTTAAGTCTTCGTATTTGGGACATGTACTTAGGAAATGTAATTCAGTTTCAACATCCTGGAGGCAGTGTGTACAAATACGTTCCTCTCCACTCTTTTAAATGTCGACCTCTTTCAATTTCCAGCTCATGGTCACTGACTCTGTATTTGGTTAAAATTTGTATTTCTTTTGGATTTTTTGTTTTGAGATATTCAGCCAATGTGATATCTCTGTTCAGGGATTGATAACAGAGGAGCTTGTGTTGTATTTTATTTTCATTTTGCCATTGTTCTTTATACTCGTCTTTTAATTTAGTTTCAAATCTTTTGGTTGAAGAAGGATTGTGTCTGTGGCAGCTCTGAGGCTTAGTGTACCCGTCTCTTTCTCTACCTGTCTGTCTACTACTGACTGTGTTCAGCTCAATGTACCTCTGAGCCAGCTGGTCCAGGGGGTGGACATCTGAACACTGCTGGTTGCTCAGGAGAGCTTTGTATCCAATGGAATTTTTATCAGCTTGATTTAATTGCTACCAAAATGTAATTGACCTTTTTTGGATTTGAATTTTCAGAGGGAATATTCCGAGTTCTGCTCTGCATGCATTGTTTGGGGTGTTTGGGCGAACTTTTAGGATAATTTTACAGAACTCCAATTGTAATTTTTCAGTGGGAGTTTTATCCCAGTTTTTGAATTTTGGTTTCGAAATCGGGCCCCAAACTTCGCTTCTGTAAAGGATAATTGGTGTTATCAGAGAATTGTAGATTTTTAGCCAAATTCTTGTGGGGATATTTGTTTTCCCAAATTTGCATTTGATTGTATACAAAGCTCTCCGAGCTTTATTACACAGTATGTTTATGGCCAGGTTGAAACTCCCTGATACACTAATTTCAACCCCTAAGTAATTATATGAACCCTTTTGTTGTAGTCCGGTGTTGCCCAGAGTGAAGTTGTAACTCTGGCCATTTCCCAGAGATCTTGCTCTTCTCTGAAATACCATAACACTGGTCTTTTTCAGATTGACTGTCAGTGCCCAATTCTGACAGTACTGCTCTAGGACAGACAGGCTCTGTTGTAATCCCTCTTCTGTTGGGGACAACAGAACTAGATCATCAGCATAGAGCAGGAACTTGATGTTGGTATCATGCAGTGTGAGACCTGGGGCTGCAGATTGTTCCAACATCGCTGCTAGTTCATTGATGTAGATATTAAACAGAGTTGGACTCAAACTGCATCCCTGTCTAACTCCATGCCCTTGTTTACAGAATTCTGTTCTTTTAGAGCCTATTTTTACTGCACATTTATTTTCTGTGTACAATGATTTAACAGTGTCAAACTTTACCCCCTATACCGCTTTCAATAAGTTTATAAAATAGCCCATCATGCCAAATTGAGTCAAATGCTTTTTAAAGTCTATAAAGCATGCAAATATTTTCCCTTTTTTAATTCTGGTGTAGTTTTTGATAAGGGTGTGCAGAGTGTAAATGTGGTCTGACGTGCAATATTTTGGTAAAAAGCCAATTAGATTTTTACTTAGGACTTTGTGCTTGGTAAGGAAGGACAGTATTCTGGTATTAATAATACTGCAGAAAACCTTCCCCAGACTACTGTTCACACAAATGCCTCTGTAATTTTTAGGGTCTAATCTGTCACCTCTTTTGAAAATAGGGGTGATGAGTCCATGTTTCCACATCTCAGGTATATAACCAGACCCCAGAACAAGGTTGAACAGCTTGTGGAGGGCTGCTTGCAGTGTAGGGCTACTGTGCTTTAGCATCTCAGGGCAGATGCTACCCACTCCACAAGTCTTTCCAGCCTTCAGAGCCTGCAGTTGGCTCTGTATTTCCACTAGTGTTATTTCTGTATCTAGGGGGTTTTGATAGTCTTTCACCTTTTCTTCTAACTGGTGAAGATTTTCCACTATTGAGTGTTGATGGGGGGTGATTGTATTGTAATCAATATTGTTATATAAAAATTCAAAGTGATTTTTCCAGATCAAACCATTCTGTATTGTTAATTTATCTTTAGTTTTTCTTGGACTGAATTTATTCCATAAATTCCAGAAGACGTTTTGGTCAATGGCTTCTTCTATTTTATTAAGTTCTTCACATCTGTAAAGCTCTTTTTTCTTATTGATTAGTATTTTGTAGTGTTTTAGTGCCTGATGGTAATGGACCCGTATTTTATTCTCATGGGGTTCTCTGTGTTTTTGGTTAGATAGTAGTCTTAGTTGTTTTCTTGCATAAACACATTCATTATCAAACCATTTTTCTTTTGAAGGTTTGTGTTTTGTTATTTTGTTTCTATAATTCATTATTTTGAGATTTGATTTTGTAGCTAATTCATCAAATATATTGTTTAAATGCTGTGTAGCCAAATATACTCCATCTTTTGTGCATGGGTAAATAGTAATTCTGAAGATATTAAGTTTTAAATTGATTTCTGTATTGCAAAGTGCAGTTGAATAATCCTCTATGCTGCTACATTTTTTCCATATATATTTTTGATGAAGGTCGTACATTTTGCTGGTTTCTGATTCTGGTACAATTTTATATTTAGTAGACTCATTTAGATAAAGTGTTGTTTGGCAGTGATCTGTAAAGGGAAGTTGTGGTAGAACTACAAAGGCATTGATATCCTCTGGGTCGATATCAGTTATAGTATAATCCACCACACTGTTACCTAAAACAGAGGAATAGGTCATTCTACCTAGAGAGTCACCACAGGTCCTTCCATTTACGATGTATAAGCCCAGGCTTTTGCATATCTGGAGAACTTGTTTTCAATTTTTGTTTATAATATTATCAAAACTTTGTCTTTGTGGTATTGTGTGAGCTGAAATTGGGGAGATTTGGCCGAATATGTGTTTGTTTCCATCTACTTCGATGTAGTCTTTCTCTTTTCCAGTTCTTGCATTGAGATCTCCACATATTAAGATGTGACCCATTGACTGGAGGTTAATTACCTCCTTTTGGAGTTCTTGAAAGATCTCCTCAGTGTAGTAGGGGGAGTTTGAGGGTGGGATATAGATTGCACATAAATATGTATCTCTGGTGCTATTAATTATCCCTCTGTTCATTTTTATCCAAAGGTGAGTTTTTCCCTTTTTCACTGGTGAGATATCATTTTTATATTGTGCTTTATGCCAAATTAATGTTCCCCCTGAATCTCTTCCATTTTTAACATTGTTCTTTTTTACAGAAGGTACAGAAAATTCAATATAATTATTAGGACAATTATATAGTAAATATGAATGGTTCCATAGAACAATAGGAAATTTGGAGCACTCAAAACAAGAAATCAGACCCAACTGATGCTCAAATAATTTAATAAAAGTACTGACGTTTCGACGCCTCGGCGTCTTCTTTTGTTTGATGCGCGTCAGCCACCTTTCCCTTCTACATGAATGGTTCCATGTTTCATGTAGGATGATGATATCTAAATTATTTACACTTTTTACAAATTCAGGATCTATTGTTTTATCCCCAAAGGTTGTGGAGTTTAAATCCTGGATATTCCAGCTACTAATTGAGAATGACATTTGTCTAGATACCGGATCTGTGTTTCACATAGAAATATACAATTTAAAACTCAACTCCAACAACATTAAGTACTATAACTGCCATGTACATATTATATGAATTTATACATATACATACATACCTACACACACCTATACATATATACATGCACACACATACACGTATACATATATACATATATATCTGCATCCACTGTATGCATAGGTATCTCTTGTGTCAAATAATGTTGAAAGCCCATGTTAATTTAACAGTTTTGAGCACAGCAAGGTAACTAGGTCTCTTATCTGGTTTGGACCCCAGTGGGCAGATGGTGGTATTTTGTGCTCTGGCAGCCATGGCGTAGCTCTCTCTCTGACTGAGGGGCTGGGGCATGTAGGTAGGAGGCTCACTCTGTGGAAGTTGGCCTGTAACTTCCTTAGGTAGATTGGTCTCTCTGTGAGGGGGGGGCTGTGGCAGGTAGGTAGCACTCTCTTTTTGGTTAGTGGGTTGTGACAGGTAGATTTCTTGGTTTGTTTGGTTGTACTGTTGATGTGGTTGTTTTTTGTAGGGGGGCTGCTGAGTGTACATCTGTTGGGTAGAGTAACGTCTGCGTGGGTGAAGAGATTTTCCTGATTGGGTGGAGTCTTTGCAAATAGCCCCACAGCGCTCTCACTGAGGTGGATGTGGTCGCATAAGTGCTGCTGAAGTATGTCTCTGTGGAGGGCTACATGGACGTTCTGCCGTTGTGTGCATTTTTTTCTAATCTCAGCATTAATTGTGTTAATTGTGTGTTGAGGTGTGTCGCTCCATGGGAGTAAGATGATATTATTACTCTTGCTCTGGGCTATTTCTCTCTCGCTTTCCTTGCCACATTCAAGAGTGCTGTTGGTACGTCACGGATCCTTGTAGTAAGGTCGTTGGTCCCTGTGTGGATCAGAATGTGCTCCACATCCTGATAAGCCTGTTTGTAAATCTGCTCACTAGCTGCTCTCTCTCTCTCTATCTCTCTATCTCTCTGTCTCTGTCAATTTAATTCAATTCAATTCAAAGTGGCTTTATTGGCATGAAAGTTTTTAACAATGTTGCCAAAGCATTAACCAAATATACAAATAAATTATATACATATATACAAAACATAATAACACAGTTATATAAACACAATATTAAGATAATTTAAACAAAGATTGTTAAGCAATATGAAAGTAATAATAATTTAAATTCTAATAAAAATCTTTAATATATACAAATGATGAATATTAACACTATATTAGGGTGTGTGTCAGTCATTCACTGTCCCTCAGGTTGTGGCATGTTTGTACACATTGGGCAGCAAGATACGCCCTGTCTCCTTCTCCCAGGAGAATGTTTAATTTTGAATGGTCATTAAGTTTTTTGAAATTTGGGATTAGATTATTTAATTTGTTATAGTAAGTGTCCCTTGTTTCTTTGAATGCTTTACATTTTAGGAGAAAGTGCATCTGTGTCTCAACTTCACCTGTCAAACAGTGATCACATGCTCTGTTTTCTTTTGGTTGCCATTACTTTTTGTGTCTTCCTGTTTCAATTGCCAAATTGTGATCACTGAGCCTGTACCTGGTTAGGATCTGTCCCTGCTTTCTATCTCTGACAGTATAGAGATATTCTGCCAATGTATAATCTCTGTTTAGGGTCAGATAACATTCTAGTCTACTTTGGCTTTTAGTTTTTTCTTTACTTTGTGCTATAATTTGGTTGACTCTGATTGGTGTTTGGAAGGCAGTGTTGTTGTGAGGCTGCTCAGAATGTCTCTGAGGTGGGGTGGTTTGCCTCAGTACCAACTGACATAGGGGACTCTTTTCTGGGCTCAGCTCTTGAGTTTGGGGGGCTTTGGAGTGAAGTGTGTCTTCGGGGCTGGATTTCAGGTGGTTAAAAAAGTTTAGTGTTCTCTTTTGGAGGTTAAAGGAGAATTCCGGGGGATTTCAAAACGTAGCTCTGTTGTTTGCATATCGGAAGTGCTGTCAGTAGCGTTAATAACTCAAACAATCTGTATTGCCAAAACCGTGTTTACCATTTGCTCCAGTATACAACCATTACACATTTACGGGGCAAAGGTTCGGAAACTAGTCATGGCTTAGGTTTGGAGACTAGGCATGGCTCAGGTTCGGAGACTAGGCATGGCTCTGGTTCGGAGACAAGGCATGGCTCAAGCTTGGCCGATGGTGGTGTAGCAACCTCTGGTGACCGGAAGGCTTGAGCGACCTCTGGTGGCCTGGAGGCTTGAGCAAAAACAGCGGCCTCTGGTGGCCTGGAGGCTTGAGCGAAAAAACAGTGACCTCTGGTGGCCGGGAGGCTTGAGCAGAAACAGCGGCCTCTGGTGGCCGGGAGGCTTGAGCAGAAACAGCGGCCTCTGGTGGCCGGGAGGCTTGAGCAGAAACAGCGGCCTCTGGTGGCCTGGACAGGGTGGAGACCTCTGGTGGTCTGTACAGGGTGGAGACCTCTGGTGGTCTGAGCGTGCTGGAGACCTCTGGTGGTCTGAGCGTGCTGGAGACCTCTGGTGGTCTAAGCATGCTGGAGACCTCTGGTGGTCTGAGCGTGCTGGAGACCCAGGTGGTCTGAGCGTGCTGGAGACCTCTGGTGGTCTGAGCGTGCTGGAGACCTCTGGTGGTCTGAGCATGCTGGAGACCTTTGGTGGTCTGGACAAGGTGGAGACCTCTGGTGGTCCGGAAACTTGGATGACCTTTTCTGGTCTGGGAGCTAGATCGACCTCTTCTGGTCTGGAAACTTGGACGAACTCTTCTGGTCGGGAAACTTGGACGACCTCTTCTGGTCGGGAAACTCGGTTGACCTCTTTTGGTCTGGAAACTTGGTTGACCTCTTCTGGTCTGGAAACTAGGATGACCTCTTCTGGTCTGGAAACTAGGATGACCTCTTCTGGTCTGGAAACTCGGTTGACCTCTTCTGGTCTGGAAACTCGGTTGACCTCTTCTGGTCTGGAAACTCGGTTGAC
>JACXGM010032622.1:0-12569 GCA_016801145.1 Umbra pygmaea | reverse complement strand
GAAACATTGATCGACAAGAGACAAGGGGAGAACACATGGCTATATACAAAGACAACTAATTACTAATGCAAACCACCCGTGACTAACAATGACCCAACTAATAATCAAAATCAACCTATGACAAAACTAGACACACGAGGGCAGCATACTCACACAAACAGAGGGATCACAGAGACAACACTTACAAAACCCCAACCCATGTGTGACATCCACCAATTACGTTCCTGCCTTATGTGTATTTACTCCTGACTGTAGTCTTGCTCAAGACATGTATGGTTGGATATTACCATTCAATAACACAATAATCCAGCTCTTGGGGTATTTCATCACTTACGCTAGCCATTGTAGAAAACAAAATTCCTCTCCAACTCTTTTGGAGTACATATGTAATGGAAGAATGCAATCCGTAGTATTCTCAAACTCACTACAGATAAACATCTCAAACGATTCAAAGCCTCCCTTCTAGTGCCTTCGGTGACATCGAAAAACAACAACGCCAAATGTACAATTTGGTAACTTATGATGGCAAAGTTGGGAATTACTGAACGCAATGAGAAGGTGTTCTTAGTGAATGTCATGTCAGACACACGACCAGCACAGCAATTCTGTGGTGTTTAAGGGTATGGAGTGTTCCTTTAATATAAAAACTAAAAGAAACATGTGAGGGGGGCTGGAGACTCACGTGCACTTCAGGCTGCATGAGTTTGATCAAAGTGAGAGAGAAATAAAGGAAAATAAATTAATTGAAATTCAGAAGAGGGGAGGACCCAAGAGAGAAAGACATTAAAATCCTTGTCCTTGAAGCAGCTCATCTGAACTGTAAGGTGCTATTCATATGTCAGCAATGCAATTACTATTAATGGTGTGAGAGATATTTTTCTGTAGCAAGATGAATATGAGAATAATCTACATATTATTCTCTCAGGTCTGAACAGGAAAGAAGCCACACAGGTCTAACCCTATGCATTCCAATGGTCCCCCATGATAAGAAGTGAGAAGTTATTTTCTTTAGTGCTGAACTTTCAAATACATGAGAGACCCTTATTCATGTCTATCTTCTGCTTGGACGTGCTTTGCAGAGTACTGGAAATGCTGCATGTCTGAGGATTATTCATGACATATACATGAGAACCTTTTTAAACCTGGGAAGATAATAATTTTCAGATAAAGCATTTAGTCTTTTGAGTCTCTGCTAAGTGTGAATAATTGCAAACAGGACTGGTGAGCAAATCCATGCAGGACCATCTGAAAACGTTCTGGAGGACCAGCCTGTAGAACCCCTTCAGATATCTAGGAAAATGTCATCTAATAAAAGCTCAGCTAGACATTAAACAAAATCTTTACAAAACTGAATGAAAGTGTCACACTTCTGTTAAAACCTTAGTTAGCTGGTTTAAGCATTCTCGGCTGCCAGTTTTTTGTGTCAGCTTTAAGTGTCCATTGGGTATTTACTGTACCAAAGAGCCATATGTACAATGGTTAAATACAGTGCTCCATATAGCTCCATTTGGAATGCAACCTTTCTCAGGTACAAATTCCTAAACTTTAAATGCCTCATTCAAAATACATATACTCATAACTCATTCAAAATACAGCCCAAAATCACATTGAATTTAGTTTTGGGGGAACTATTTAGCAAAACTAAAATATGTGAATAATGTACATATGAAATGGTCAATTATATTCATATGGAACTAAATTAAAAAAAACTGGTTTACGCAAAAAAGAAACATATGAAGATCATGACGTATTATGTAAATAGCGTTGTTTTTGGTAAGGTGGGGTTTAAATCCAGATGGAAGTTTTGCGTGTGTTTTGTTCTCCATTCCAGCGTGATGCAGATGTGTATTTTGTTTTAGTGATGTTAACCCTAATCTTCATCCTAACCTTAATCCCAGTAACCACATGTCTAACCTTAACCGTGAACATTATAATATAATATTGAAAGCTATGGAATGTATAGAATGTCTGAAATGTTCTCAGATGTAACAGAAGGACAAATATAGCCTAATAACCAAACGTGCAGCTGAAACGTAAAAACACATTAAATATGTTGTCATAGAACGTAATTTTAATTTTTAAAATAGTTTCCTGAGAACAAAATTTGAGAGAAATTATGAGATATACAAGTAGTCAAAATCATACCATTTACTGTAAAACTGAAGAAAAAAGAAAAGTGAACTCAATGAAAAATACATTTGAGAATTTCTGTACACACCCTAACTCCCAAAACCGGCTGCATCCAAAACAGCACCCTACACTGTATAGTAGTCTGCTTTTTAACAGTGCACATAGAGTAGGGAAATACTATTTGTTTGGGATACATCCACTAAGGTTGGAAACTGACTGCTCTGCCACATCAGCTCGAGGCAAGACACTCTCCAAACAGCTGATGTCCCACTAGGTTAGGTGAGCCATCTCAACGGCATACGGTACCACAGGGCGGTGTACCCGGCACTGTTTAAAGGTTTGATTGTAGCGGACACCTTTGCTGCGGCAAACTTGGCTTCACCTCACACATTTGTAAAGTTGTATTGCTTTTATGTCATGGATTGCAGCCTAGGTGACAGTGTGCTGTCACTTTGGGCAGGGGTGGCTTAGCAGTGAGCATGCATACTCTGCATCCAAAATAGCACCCTATTTCGTACACTGTAGGGCACTGCTTTCGATTAAGACCTATATAGCAGTACTATACTGTGTAGGTGCCAATTTAGGATGCTGTCACTAAGATTGGAAACCATTTATTCAAAAGTCAAATCTGCTTTATTCTAGTGTTTGCAGGAGTGTGTGTCCTCATCGCTCACCGAAAACTTTCCAAACTACACACACACATGACAAAACAACTTTTTTGGTTTTGTTCGCCTTAACCTTCTCCACTCTGTTGTACTATCAGATTTCCTCTCTTCAGCTAGTATGCAAACTGCAACAAAAGTAATGACATAAAATTCCAGCCAATTTATTTATCTTATACACAGATATGCATTTGGACTTTGTCAAAGTCGCATCTGTCACATTTCCTTTTACCCACACGTTTCTTGATAAAAGCATTAGATCGTTGAAACAAAGTCATTCGGGCCCTTCTTTACTTATGGACAGTGCATTACAATAAGCAAACACACACACATTTACACATACAAATGTACACACTGAATGAGGTGCACACACTGGCACATTTATCTATCCTTTCCTCACAAATATAGTAAAATCTGTACACACAGACACACACAAACACACATGCATGCGCAAACACACACAGAAGGATGGAAGGACAAACACTCTCATTTCTGCCCTATTTGCCGTTTGATTATCCATTCTGCTGTTACCCAACAATTTACAGATAAGCTTTTCAAAGGAAGGCTTACTCCTCATCTCGCTGGTCTATTATTTGTAATTTAGTTGTTTCTTTAGAGGTTTAATAATTCAATCGAGATTGTTATGATTACATGGATAATTCTTGATCAGGATTATTATGTATACTAAGATGAATATGACCTAAAAAACTGTCATTTACAGTGTGCAATTATTTGTAATGAATCCTTACACCAAAGGTATTCTATGGCTTAGTCAGTGGACTGCTTTCTTCTTAACAGGTTCATTGTGAGTGTTTTTTCATGTGTGCATGTGATAATGACATTATTAGCCTTGAAAAAGACTTACGATAAGCTTAAAACTTTAAAATTGTTCAAAACTTCTCCTAACATAACCTTCCAGGCAAAGCCTTAAAGTCTAGCCAGACATCTTTTTAACCAACATCCCCTATCCAACTTTTTCAGCCCAGCATCACAGAAATCCATCACTTGGATGGAATCATGTAGTCCTTTAACTTGAGCCCATGGCTGTAGCCAGAGGGGGCAACTCAAGGTCAAACCTCAAAGCCTCACACTCTGAGCCATGACACAAATAATTTCTGGCCATTAGCGAACGGCCCACGCAGTGAGTCATGCTGACCTCATTGGTAAAACCAAATTCACCATCCACAAGACACAGATATTACGCAACATTTTATCAAAGTGTTTTTATAGTCTCAATATTCTGTGCTAGCGCCCGTGAAGAGAGAGGAGTCAGAAGGGAGCCTCTACTGAATGAAAGACATTGATATACTTGACTCCCAGCATCCCTTGCGGGAACTCGTTTTTAATAGACGGAGGAACGCTCAGGGTTTGAGACGGGAAAGGAAGGGGTCATTTCTCTAGTGCCCTCTGTTGCAACCTCCTTTAGAGGCCTTGAGTCGAGGATTGTGAAAACTCCACTAGCATCTGCAAGACATATAGAAAATGACTTTTGGTCTCTGCTTGGGGCAACGCTCATACAAAATTAAACTTGATCTTCTAGGAATAGGTTGTACTGAGATCTTGGGTCAGTTTGGCATTTTCCTTACTAATGGATCAGTTGGTCATGGATCTCTATTTATCGGAAACTTCAACTGGATTTCCTACTAACTGTCCATTCTACCTCTCACTGGTGCATTAGCTGCTATTACTTTGGTAAATGTGACTAATTGGTGCATAACCATGTTGAAGACAATATAAATATGTATATTTTTCCTTTTTTTGGTGGTATTAAAAAAAAAATTAAAGATAGCAGGCATAAAGGAGGAGACTGAGATGACGGGCACAAAAATCAGCCAATCCGGGGCTTGAACCCTCATTGATAATGGGCATGTGTGGTCCAAAACTGTGATCTTAGAATGCTACACCAAGCCCGGCACAACAAAATATATGTTTAGTGTGAATGATTATGCTGGCCAGCATATGTGCCAGCATTTGTCTGATCTCATAAAGCACTTTTGGCAGTGAACTGCAGCCATTACACAGGCGGTGTCACATCACGTCATAAAAAATGTGAAATGCAACATTACACTCTCAATGTAATTCATCTCTATTTTTACTTGTGTCATTCTTAATCATAATTGATTGGTAAAAATACATTATTTTATTTGTTGTTATTTGCTGACCCTGCAGAGCACAGATGAATAAGAAAGCAACTATGGGTAAGTGACCCAGGCAATTTCGTTTACTTGGAAACCTCAATGTTTGTTGATCTTCAAAGATTAACTAAACGGCAGAGGCCATTCCTATAATTATAAAGAGTATAAAGCGCCCTACGTAGGGAGGCCGCAGGGGGAGGTATGTTCTCATGGGAAAATAATAACTTGAGAAATCATTGTGACATGTTCATGAGAACCATTTCATTAGTAAAGTTGGCCAGTCTCTTTTCTTACTGTATATCTCAGAAGTTCTCTCAAATTATGTTCTCAGGAAACTATTTAGAAAACATGAATTACGTTTTATGCCAACATATTTAGGTTGTTTTTACGTTTCAGCTGTACGTTTTGTTATCAGGCTATATTCGTCCTTCTATTACGTTGCACCTGTACGTTTCATTTTGCCGGTTCATGTGAGAACATTCCACACATTCTATACATTCTATAGCGTTCGCTACTATACATACTACGTCATGATCTTCATATGTTCATATTAATATATTTTGGTTTTTAAATTTAGTTCCCTATGAACGTAATTGTCCCTCTCATACGTTCATATTTCACATATTTCAGTTTTGCTAAATAGTTCCCCCAGAATGTGATTCAATGCGATTTTGGGCTACTTTTTTCCACAAAAGCTGGAATGGAATGTTTACAATGAGAAAATGTGAAGTAGATGGATGTTGTTCATGGGTTAGATCACTGGAGAAGCTAAACCGATAATTAAAGTACAACCTGTTGTTCTAGCATTTTGTTTTGATCTATTTAGGGTTCATTTTTGACAGCTTTTTTTTGTTCATCATTCTACTACTGTAGGTATGGACCACATGACTCATGGTTGGACATGTCAATTTGATTTTACACATGGTGGAAGTAAGAGTGACAAATTCATATTTTCATAAGGAAAAGATAAAAGACTAAAACTGTGTTGTTTAATTTTCGTCTCTACAAGATAATGCATAGCAGGCACCCTCTTACTACAGAATTGGTGTAGACTCCTAAAAACTAAGTAAGACTAAAATAGCTGAAAAAATGAACACTGGCTCTATTAGAAGGAATTAGGAAGGGATTACAGCATAATTTGGTGAATGTTAAAGCCCAGCAAAAACAAGGGGTGAAGGAGCAGGGCTGTACAGTACATGCCCCCCTGCCCCAATATTAGAAGCAGGTAAAGTGGTTCTCCCAATAATAGGGATAATTTGTGAAAAAGATACGATGTGCCCCCCCAATATGAAACTCACTTGTAGGCCCTTGACCGTGATGCACCTGATAGTTATGTGAGATTTACTTCTGTCTTTCAGAGAATAAGCTGGTATCTTGCTATATACCTTAAAGGTGCAATCCGATCTTTTCATACTTAATATGTTAATGTGGTTTAGTCAAACCAAAAGTGGTTGAGAATAATTGGCTAACTGAGGTATGTTAGTGTTTCTACTTACATATTATGTAAATATAAACAACATATTGCACATCCAGATCAAAATTGGAGGATCAAAATATATTTTTGTTTATGGCAAATGTCCTAGTGACCTAGAGTCAGGGTGTTGTGTTTTGTTTTTGATTATAGCTTCCTACAGATGTTTCAGTGTTGTCATGTTTGGTTCTCTTGAGATGCAGTGAAAATTCCAGATGTAAATTTCCTAGTGTTCTAAGGTGTACTATGAGATATAAGTCAGCTAAACAATACAAAAAAAGGCCTTTGTGCTTCATTCAATTTCCATTGCATATCATAATGAAGTAGCCTAGTTCAATGTTTATATCCTCAGTCAGCGAAGTCCAAAGTTGAAATTGAGGTTAGTGGCAGGGTTTCTGTTAGCTGACTTTAAACCAATAAAACAATTGGCTGCCAGCTAAATTGTCTGGAAGAAAGGCTATTCTAATTGTAGTTGTAAGGGTCAACTGCAAAGGAAAGTAGGCAAAACTGAAGAAACAGTTCAATGGCAACCATTGGATTATATTCCCTATTTCACAAACTTGTCCATTAAAACCTCTATTTGGGATGTGACAAATGGACAGTTGTCCTTAAACAATAAGGACAAAGCTATTTCAGAAAATGTCAGGTTTAAGTTGCTGTCAAATCATCAAACTGGCTAATTAATAAAGAATGGTTGCCTTTGTGTTGCAAGCTATTAGGATATATACTCATCTGCCACTTCATTAGGTACACCTTGCTAGTACAGGGTTTGACCCTCTTTTTCAATCAGAACAGCCTCAATCCATCATGCATAAATTCAACAAGGTGCTGGAAACATTCTTCAGAGAATTTGGTCCCAAAGTGTGCCAACAAAAAATCCCCCATACCATTACACCACAACCACCAGCCTGAACCTTTGATACTAGGCAGGATGGATAAATGCTTTCATGTTATTTCAATGCTATCATCGAGTAATAGCTCTCAACCTAATTTACTTTTGAATGCAAATGGCAAAATAGCATTGTATTCAAATCTGTTATTCCTCTTACAAAATCACTTCAATCAAAATTCAAACAATTGGCTAGACATGCCTGGGCAAACCATTCCAGCCTGTTGTGAGGCCTTATGTCATAATTCATTTTTTATGTGGCTCAACTCCAACCCTATATCTCAGAAGTTCTACCAAATTACGTTCTCAGGAAAATATTTAGAAAACATAAATTATGTTGTATGCCAACATATTTACAGTGTTTTTACGTTTCAGCTACATGTTTTGTATTAGGCTACATTCATCCTTCTATTACATTGCATCTGCACGTTTCATAGCGTTCAAAAAAAGGTTAAGGTTAGACATGTGGTTACTGGGGTTAAGGTTAGAATTAGGGTTAACATTACTAAAAAAATATACACATCTGCATCACGCTGGAATGGAGAACAAAACACACACAAAGCTTCCATCTGAGTTTAAACTTGCAAACTCTGAGCTGAAAGGCGTGGATATATATGCCTGTCCACCATCCTGAACCTCCACCTTACTAAAAACACTGCGGTAACGTGAGCCGTCAAATGAGAAACTTCGGTCAAGTCAGCTGCCGTTTGATTTATGTTGCGCTTGTAGCTGTGTTATTATGGTAAGGACGGAACTTTATCGAGTCGAAGGTCCTGGAAGATACATAAATGTTTTTGTAATGTTCTTAGTCAGCGCCGGCGCCAGGCATTTTTCACTGGATTTTGTAAGCCGGAGCTAGCTCAATGCATCAAGGTGCTGACATGAATTGTGATCATGCGCGATCATGCGACCTGCAAAGCTTTCTCATAACTGAATGCTACAAGTGTTGGTTTAAAAGGATAAACCCAAACATTTCACGATCTCATAGTTCTATGTCTAATCCGCAATGAGACATAGACAAATCACCATATTTGAAACAATTCCTTGAAAGGTGACACCTCAGTTTTCATTTCCCCCAAGATAGCACCAGGGAACGTTTGCGCCGGAACACGCCTCTTTTTTTCGCTGAACCGCCCAAGGAACGCAAGTTCATTCTCTAATTTACCGACGTGCGTCTGTGGAGGAAAAAGTCCCATATGCTTCGGGTGCAAGATAGAAATGATACATGCGTTTGTGTAAAAAGTCAACTGCGCCGGGTGTAAGATAGGGCCCATGATGTTGCCATGGGATGACAGGCCCAGTCACTGTGTCAAGGGCGACTGGTGGGACTTTTTGCAAGCATACGTTTGTCATCCCTGAGTGCAGTTCGATGATTCGTCTTTATCAGAATAGGAGAAAACAACTTGGTTTGAAACCAGGGGGACAGCTAAATCACAGTGGTGATGGTTAATTAACAAACAAGACCAATGCGGTCATGCCACTGTAACATCTGTGTAAAGTGAGCCACAGTGTAACAGGTTAATGTATGCAATGTTGCTTAATGCCAAGTAAGGTCTTGGTAACAGTAGCAGAGATTTTTTTCTCTGAAGTCTCTCAGGCCAGAGTGAGGTAAAAAAGGTGAACAATGTAATCCCATTAGCCTACAGTATCATGTAGTCTAGTGCCACTTTAAGGAAGAATATATTATTGTTCTACTGTATATTTGTTACATCCCCAGTCTAAGTGTAAAGAGATTTCAGGGCCACTTAGAAAAGCGAAGGTTAATTTCCAAAACGAGACTTGAATTAACCGAACTAATCAGCTGCGCTTAAATCGGTTCCATAACTGTAAGTTGAAGCTCATGTGATCTCACTAATTCAAACTAGGTTCAAATAGTCTAGCTAATAGCGCGTGCACGGCATTCTTAAGAAGCCCTGATGGTGGAGCATAGATTCAACAATTTACCATGGCAAATAAGGGGCAAGAAAGAGCAGCAATGTTCTCCGCGACTGAGCAGCGTTTGCTTTTCGAAACATATGATTACCAAAAAAGGAATACCGCAGCAATTAATCAAACAAAAGAGAAAGGCTGGCAAGAAATTGCTGATCATTTAAATGTGTAGCAACTACTTAGAAATGTACATTACTATAATCAATGAAATTCAAATACAATATTTGTCACAATACATTGACATGTGTGTTTGTGTGTGAGAGAATAATGACTAACTTTGACAGTAGTGATGGGCGATTCATGAACGATTCGTTCATTTTGAACGAATCTTTTAAAAGACTGGTACGTACGATTTTAACTGGATCGTTCATTTCGTTAATTTTTGCGCAGGCACATTACTTCTATGACCCATTATACTGCTCGGTACTAGTATCTGAATCTTTCAAATCGTTCATTTTTGCGCTAGCGCATTACTTCTATGATCCAGTATACTACTCGGTACTAGTATCTGCATCGTTCATATCGTTTTTTTTGGCGCAGGCGCATTACTTCTATGATTCAGTATACTGCTCGGTACTAGTATGTCGTACTAGTACATTGCCCAGTACTGGTACATGAGTCATTCATTTTGTTCTTTTTCGCACAGCCGCACTACTTCTATGATCCAGTATACTGCTCAGTACTACACTGCAAAAAATGGGTGTCTTAAACACTAAATATGAGAGAAAAGTTTCTCAAAACAAGTGAAATTATCTTGCTGCATGGACATTATCCGTCCATGCAGCAAGATAATTTCACTTGACAAGATTTCTTGAATTAAGTTTGTTGAATGTAAAAATAAGATAATAGTCTGAAGTTGAACACTTATAATAAGAAATTAACTGTTAAAACAAGATAAATTATCTAGCATTTCTAAATCTAAGTTTTTTTATCTTGGTAAGAACCAAATAATTTGCAGTGTAGTACCTGGATCGTTGATATCGTTCATTTTGGGGCAGGCACATTCTTCTATTATTCAATACGATGTAGTTATTGTATTTGCACATGTTTGCTCATCACTGTAGACTGACTTAACTAGTCCGAACAAATTACTAATTTGACAAATGCACCTTTTTTTAACATATGGATCTGTTGATCCTATTACAGGATTACGTACAAAATAAATATTTTAAGCTTTATGTTAATTGTTATTCTTACGAAGTCACATGACACTGGATATTTAAAATAATGGGTTTAATACACACGTATGTATCCCTATTACTGCTTGGCCACTGAACGTCTTTGTTATAATGAATTGATTATAAGAAGTGAACAACACACTTGACAGCTACACTTATTTTATTGCCTCAAATGTAAAACTTTCTACTAGATGTCGTATGAGATTAGTTCATTATCTTAAATGTTTTTGGATTTCTTCTCAACGTCTTCTCAACGTCGTGTGCCTGCAGGGATTACTTCTATGATTCATTATATGGTTAATTAATTTAGTTATTTCCTTCTTTTTTGCGAAGGCTTCTTTCTATGATCCAGTACATACGGTACGGATCAGTATACTGGTACTTTTGTTCATTTCGATCCGCACATGCACAAATGAACGATACAAATCAAAATGATCTCGAGATTCAAAGCTACGATTCAGTAAAAATAATTTAACTTCCCATCACTATTTGACGGCAGCAATTTAAGTGAAGAAAATTTTGTTTTTGTTTCAGAATAATAGCGCTCATTCCATTGCATGAAATAATCGTTGTAAATTCATTTTAAAGATAGTGAATTATAAATCAAATTTTGTTGGCTATACTGCCTCAAGTATTTGAGGGTTTGAGACTATATTTGAGTTAAACACATCCTATTGAACATGTATCCATAGCACATGTTTCGGCACGAGGAATAGTTTAGTTTAAATGAGACAATATAATATTTAGTGTACTGCATATCTTTAACAATTGTTATTAAAAACATGAATCTTTTTTTCCTATCAAACGATTTTAATAGTTCCTTAAACACACAACAGAATTTGATTTGATTATTATTCACTAGCTTTAAAAGGAATTTATCAAGATTATTTCATGCATTGAAATGAGCGCTATTATTCTGGAGAAAAAAAATTGCGTTCGACTATAAAAAACTCTGCGTTCGTGTAGCTAGCACAATACAGTGTTGCTTTAACAACAGTAATCAAAAAGGACATGTCTGGGGAAAAGAGGACGTATGGTCACCCTTCCTGTTTCATTGTCCTCTTAAATTTTTTCTCAATACCCCAGTCTTCCTCTACAGCCATACTTGGTTGCCTCTCCTCAGACAGGCAATTTAATGTAGCACATACAGCACATGAAACTACAATGTAATTTACAAATATATATGCTGTCCCTTCCCTCGAATCCATACCGCTCAGGCAGGTAGTTGTCAGAAAAAGCCAACGGGTCTGCCCTGTCCCTGAAAGTACATTCTCTTTGAAATGCCCTGCATATGATTATCGCTACCTCATCCACCACCTTACAAATGAAAGGACACACCATGATTATGCGTCCGACACATATGGTTTGAGCTCCCTATTTATATAAATTTAATTTATTCATTACAACGATCACACCAACTAAACAAATGTAACTTCAGTTTTTAGCATTTGTTACACTTTTTGTATGTTCAAATGTATTACATTTATTATTAAAGTGCATTTGCTTTCATTTTTGGACTGATAATGGTTACATGATATGAAATGGCAGCATGCCAGAGAGTCTGATGTAATATCATCACATTTCAAGCACAGGTCAGTGTTAACGGTATTCTGGTTACGCATCAAGCTAGGCTTAGCCTGACAATTAGCCTGCCCTGGACCAGTTTAGTTTCCCAGCATAAGTTGCCAGGGTAACTAAATTTGAACTATTTTCAGTTAGCTTTATGGAAACGAATTTACTGAAAATAAGCATGACTAACCAAAACAAGCCTGGCTTGTTTTCTAAACTAGTTTCATGGAACACCCCTCAGTATGCCCTGTTCTTTGTTGGTGTTCTGTGTGTGTTTGTTCTGTTCAATGTGTCTGTTCCACAGGTGGCGCTGATTATCATCACTCATCACTTATCAATGACTCCTCCCTCTTCTTCTTCTTCTTCTTCTTCTTTGGTATCTGGCAGATCGCGACCGACGTAATGGAGCATATACCGCCACCTACTGTACCGGAGAGTGCGGCCGGACACGGCCCACCCAAGTCACAACCACCCCACCACTCCACGACCCTAGAGAATAGCCCCCCCCACCCCCTACCCCACCCCCCACTACCTACCCTCCCCTGTCCCCTTCCCCTTCATCAGCTCGTGCACCATCTCCCCCGTGACATCTATGACACCCATAAA
>JACXGM010032621.1:0-12569 GCA_016801145.1 Umbra pygmaea | reverse complement strand
TGCGTTTGTGTACGTGTGGGCGTCTCTGTACCTGCGTTTGTGTACGTGTGGGCGTCTCTGTACCTGCGTTTGTGTACGTGTGGGCGTCTCTGTACCTGCGTTTGTGTACGTGTGGGCGTCTCTGTACCTGCGTTTGTGTGAGGGTTTGTGTACGTGTGTGAGTATTTGTGTGTAAGTGTTTTTGTGTGAATGCAGGTATTGATATTCACTTGTTTTGGCCACTTTGACCAAATTTGTACTTGCCCAATAGCAAAAAATACTTATTTGAATCAGACATTTCAGGTAATGTGATTAACTTAGATTCCAGGATATGAACAAAGGACCTCTCACTATGTCATGCCTAACCCAGTGAATGTCTTAAAACAATTTTGGCATAAATTACATATTATTTTACAGAAGGGTTTTTGTTTTTTTTGCTTTGGAACCAAGGCCATTGTCCAGAGATTTAAGGACAAATCAATATTTTTTATAAACTATTTCAAAGGGGCTATCGGATATTTTTTTTTTAGCAGTCAGTTTATTTACCAGCTGATTTGTTGGAAAATAAATTCTAAAATAGTTGATGTATTTCCGGTTAGAAGTAACGTGTTATACTTCTCCATTTTTTTGTGGCAGTCTTTAACTAAAAAAGCAGATGTGACAATATTTTTGCTTGTCACATGGTAAATTATTTACATGGTGACCATGGTAAATTAAGCCACTCCATTTGTTGGAAAATTGCTCTCACTTGCTATCTTAAATCGGATTATTCTTTTCTAGCAGCTGCTGTTTAAAGTCTACCCAATATTCAAGCATCACCATGCATGAAATACAAACACACTGAGAAATGGGATTAAGTCTCACTTTAAGAAATATTCTCTCACAATCAATGGTTATTTGATGATAGAGTGTTTATGATGAGTGACTTGCACTGTATTTTAGAACAGAGCTGTGTGTCAGTATGACCAGACCACCTTGTAGAAGAGTGCACAACAGCTAACATTAGATATCTGTCTCCCACTTAATATGACAGAGTGCAATAATATCTGAAAACATATTTCATATCAAAATGGCAGGTAAACATAACACACCAATTTCATGGCAAACAAGATTAGTAGGGTGTATATCTTTCTGCTGAGTTTATGTATGTTTTTAAAGGAAGTAAATGTCCTGCTGCCTTAATTGGTTTGTTTTCTCTCTTGTTTACATCTCCCTCTCTTGCTCTCCATATCAGAGAAATCCAGACTTGCACAGAAGACATTCATTTTGATCATGGCACAATATTGTTTAAGAATTGAAAGAAACTGTTTCAAGAACTTTGATGTCAAGTTCAGAAGTGTCCACCAGCACTAGATGTAGAGAATGATGTAATCAGAGTGCAACATGATTTCCCCAAGACTCAAGGGCAGTTGTCCAAGAGGGAGGGGGCTGACAAAAGGACATTTGTAATGTTGTTGTGTAGCAGTGGTACTGTGGTGAGGTCAGCAACATCATGACCAATCTGCCGAGAGAGGTCCAAAATAATGTCCCATATGAACTCTTGTACAGCCTAATTATTAATACAGGCTCACTGGGCTAAAGATGGACCAGCATACCTAACGTTTGAACAAAATGCGCTGTAACCCTGTGCCCTTCGGCCTAAACAGACCTGTCCAGAGTGCCTGAAGTAATCTTTTTGACTCACCTGCCAAGGGGACTGATAGGTGAAAAAAATCCACCAGCTTTTGAGGAATTGAGGAATTATGTTGAATACAAACTTAGAGGTCAGCGATAAACTTTATGCGAAGATATTTTAATATTTCAAAACAAATTCTTTTGTAAGTTTATTTTTTTATGTGATTTGTCCTCCTTTTCATCTGTGGGTTTTTGTTTCAAAGGTTGTCGTACTCCATGTAAATGTCGCTACATAACAGCTATTTAATGAACGGTAGCTAGGAGCAGACCGGTTTCAAGTTAGCGATCTTTATGCTGTATGAAGTACAACTGGATGTGCAAGAAAGACACAAATGTACTTTAGCTACATGGATGAAAATCAGATTCCGAATTGAGCTGTTGATAAGCTGCTCAATATGTCAAGTAATAGCTAACTCTATTTGTGAGAAGTATTTCATAGTCATCTGAGGTAGATAATCCTGTAGCGCAGCTTCCTTAGTCAGCATTCTTCATAGAGTAGGTCAGAGAACCCATTGAAAGCTACAACACACTCCTCCACTCTGCTACACCTTCCGCAGTCTTGTAAAGAATATGTGCAACGAATACGGAAAATGCTGGACTAGAAATCTGTCAGTCATGGATGGCAAAAATTGCGAAAATCATGTGTACCGCCTCAATCACATTGAAACATGTGTAATCACAAAGTACGTTTGATTCATGCAGTCTTATGCCCTATATCCACCAGACACGTGAAAGGCTTTGCCGCGGAATTCGCAGCATGACCGGTTTTGGTGGTGGGTCAGTGATGGTCGGGGGAGACATACTTGGAGGGACGCACAGACCTCCACATGCTAGCCAACGGTTTCCTGACTGCTTTTAGCTACTGGGATATAATCCTCAGACCCATCAGGTTTTACGCTGGTGCAGTGGGTCTTGTGTTCCAAAGGGTGCAAGTTAATGCCCTGCCTCATGTGGTCAGAGTAATTAGGCAGTTCCTGGATGATGAAGTCATTGATGCCAGTGACTGGCCCTCACATTCCCAGCCCAAAATTGCATTCAATTACATTCTGAGGGAACTATTTTGCAAACTGAAATATGTGAAATATGAACATATGAGTTCATATATGAGCCCACATTACAGTATATCGCAATACATTTTTGCCAATATTAAAATCCATTCTCAAATTCAGAAATGATTTTTTTGTTTGTATATGTTTTTATTAGCTAAGCAGACAAAAGGACACCAAAAAATGGCAAGATATGAAAATGTTTGGTCTATTAATATACAGTATCTCAAGGAAGTTTGTATGTTCCCAGTCTCTTTGATTTAAGTCAGAATCTAACAGAGTCTGTATGTCCCTTGCATTTCCCAGTCCAGTTATTGAGTTGTGCTAACCCTATCCCTCTCTCTCTCTCCCTCCCCCTTTCTCCCTCCCTCCATCTCTTCTTCTCTCCACACCCCCACAGTGTTCCAGGAGCGTCCGGAGCTCCCCCCCACTAAGGCTCAGGCTACAGCGCGCCTCATTCCTCCAGAACAGTACTCCTACACGGCCTCCATCCTCCGCCTGCTCCGAAACAAGCCCTTCATCCTCCTCATCGTCACTTATGGTTAGTAACATTGTATACTTGTAAATGAAGAAGTCTCTGAATTTGTGTCAGACTAGCCACTTATCTACAAAGGGGATTTTAACTTGCTTGGCAGTATGAACAAAAATGTATATCACGGTATTTTTCAAAATTCGACCGGTTTTACGTTATATGATGGTATTCTTGTTTTTTCATGCATAATCAGATGTTCCCAGCATTTTCTACTGGTTGAGAGAGGAATTATTGCAGTAGATTGACTGTCATGATGAGTGAATATTGTACCTGCTGATGTGGAGTGCACTGCCCTTAACGTCATACATTTTTTATATTCCAAGGCGTGCTTGCAGCTAAAGTGTTTGAGCAAATTCCTTGTGTTGCCTCCTCCGGCGACAACTTTAGCCTGACAACACTGGCATAAAATTGTTCCTTGGTTGACGTCGTATTTTTTTAAACCAATAAACCTCCAAACAGGCGCGGCTCCTCTTTTTGGCACAAGTTTTTCTGTGTCATCATGTTCTACTAGTTCTGCAGCATACATCTTTACTCTAACACATCCCTAGATCACTACTGTTTACCCTTACCACGCCTCGCAGTCGCACCATGTTTAGAAGCACAACTTTGAACGGGGTCCGATCTGAAACAGTGTCGCACAGTGCAGCGTAGCATTTTGGACTTTGTGTATTCAAATACACCGGTATGGCGGTACATTAAAAAGTTCATATCATAATGAAAATATACACCGTATACTGCCCAGCTCTATTTGAGCCCTTGCTTTACAATGATGCAGCTACAGTCATTCTGAGGCAGGGATGTATCAAGATGGAAGCCAGCATCCACGCTTTACTAAACGTTGTTCAGTTCTCGATGGCTGAAGTGTACCTTCATTCTTGTGATGAAAATAAGGAATAAATAACATAAATTTAATGTGATGCTGATAATAATGCCACACATGTTTTGTGTCTGACTGGACTAGCTTTACTGGGTTACTAAACTATCTGTACTAGACTAGCTTTACTGGGTTACTAAACTATCTGTACTGGACTAGCTTTACTGGGTTACTGAACTATCTGTACTGGACTAGCTTTACTGGGTTACTGCACTACTTCTGAGTAGGGACCTCTTGCTGTCATTGGCTGTCCAAAACACAGGAAGTGTGTTGCTTTGATGTTCTGCTGTCATTGCATAGGGCAAAACAATGCTAGGATATTACAGGTGCATCTAAAAAAATAACATGGAATATCATGGAAGTAATGTTTTTCTGTAATTTAATTAAAAAAGGGACTCCCTTTTCTATATTCATTACACATAAAGTGACATTTACAAGCCTTTTTTTCTATCTTGATGATTACGACATACAACTCATGAAAATCAAAAATCCAGTATTTCAAAATATTAAAATTTATAATAATGAAATGTCAGTCTGGTTCAGTAAACATAACCACAATCATGGGGAAGACTGCTGACTTGACAGTTGTCCAGAAGACACTCATTGATACCCTCCATGAGGAGGCAATCAGCCTGTGGCACTGCTGAGGTGTAATGGAAGTCCAAGATGCTTTGATTTTGGCCTTAATGAGCAATGTGCAGGTTGAATTGATAACTGAATTAATCCTTAATGTTGTTGAAAGAGGTCTTTTAAAAAAACATGTAGGAATTGCTATGTTACACAAAACCTAAAGCAGGATTTTGAAGAAACTGTGCCCATTATAAGCCAGGCTCTATCCCGCTAGCAAAGCGTCATATGACGTAGGCAGAGGCAAATACGAGCTGCGCTCTGCTCTCATTGCGGTTGTCGATGTAGTTAGAGCAGTGGTAAGAGACAGCGGGAGACATAGAGAAAGTTTTACAGTAGCCGTAATCATAAGAGCTCGGTTTCGTCATCACTGTAGTAATTTGAGCATGAATTTGACCAGACTTCCTTGCATTACGTCACTTCCGGTCAGTGATTTATTGATGCAGATGTTATTTTTAATCACAATTTTATCTCTAAATATTGTTTTCTAAATTAGTTGTTTACCATTAATGAACACTATTCTATATTGAAGTGTCCAACCTGCACATTGCTCTTTAAGCTCATCTGTATTGTTGGTTCTGGTGTCTCATTTTCCTCTTGAAAATAGCCCATAGATTCTTTTTATGGGGTTCAGGTCAGGCGAGTTGGCTGGTCAATCAAGCACTGTACTACCTTGGTCAGCAAACCAGTTTCCAGTCATTTTGGCACTGTGGGCAGGTGACAAGTCCTGCTGGAAAAGGAAATCTTCATCTCCATAAGGCTTGTCAGCTGATGGAAGCATGAAGTGCTCTAAAATCTCCTGGTAGATGGCTGCATTGACTCTGGACTTGATAAAACACAGTGGACCAACACTAGCAGATTTTTATTTTATTTTTTATTTAACCTTTATTTAACCAGGTGGGCACGTTGAGAACAAATTCTCATTTAAAACGGCGACCTGGCCAAGATAAAGCAAAGGTGCAAGTACAGACAGAGTTACACATGAATACAAATACACAAGAATAACACAAAGGGTCGGGTAAGGGAGAAAGATAGAAAAGTGCAGTTGAATGTGCAGTTGAATGTGCAGTTGAATGTGCAGTTGAATGCAGTGTACAGAGTAGCAGGCAGATACAATGTAATAAGTTAACACTAGTATGACAGTGCAAATGGTAACTGTGCAAATAACAAATAACAATAATGTAATTAAACTAATATAATGTTCAAGTCCGTATATACACAAAGGTGCTTATTTGGAAAATACTAAAGTAACAGATGACATGGCACCACAAAGCATCACAGACTGTGAAAACCTCATACTGGACTTCAAGCAACGTGGATTCTGTGCCTCTCCACTCTTCCTCCAGACTCTGGGACCTTGATTTCCAAATGAAATGCAAAATGTACTTTCATCTGAAAAGAGGACTTTGGACTACTGAGCAACGGTCCAGTTCTTTTTCTCTTTAGACCAGATAAGACGCTTCTGTTGTCTCTGCTTCAGGAGTGGCTTGACCCTAGGAATGCAACACTTGTAGCCCATTTCCTAGACACTTCTGTGCATGTGGGCTCTAAATTCACCAACTCCATCCCCAGTACACTCTTTTTCCTGCTTCTCATTATGTCCAAATATTTGATGTGTTAGAAGCAGAAAAATGGCCAAGCATAAAGATTTTTTAGAGACTTTGACAAGAGCCAAATTGTGCTGGCTAGGCGACTGGGTCAGAGCATCTCCAAAACTGCAGCTCTTGTGGGGTGTTTACCGGTCTGCAGTGGTCAGTACCTGTCAAAAGTGTTCCAAAGAAGGAAAAGAGGTGAACCGGCGACAGGGTCATAAGTGGCCAAGGCTCATTGATGCACGTGGGGAGTGAAGGCTGGCCCGTGTGGTCTGATCCAACAGATTAGCTACTGTAGCTCAAACTGCTAAAAAAGTTAATGCTGATTTTGATAGAAAGGTGCCAGAACACACAGAGCATCACAGTTTGTTGCAGTTTGTTTTGAGAATGTCACAAGTATTGGTCTCCACAAAGTTTGCTGCTTCAGTGTTCTTAGATCTTTTTGTCAGTAGTTACTATGGTATACTGAAGTATAATTACAAGCAATCCATAAGTGTCAAAGGCTTTTATTGACAATAATATTCAGTTCATGCAAAGAGTCAATATTTGCAGTGTGGAGAAAGTGCTACCCCAGGCTTTAGGGTCCAATCACTGTACCTTTTGCAGAATATGAGACAATCCCTGACATGATGGCAGCGGGTCCGTTTGTGGCAGGGCTGAAAAGCAGCTGAAATGTTTTTTGATGATTAAGTTCATTTTCATGGCAAAGAGGGACTTTGCAATTCCTTGCAATTCATCTGTTCAGTCTTTGTGACCTTTTGGAGGATATGCAAATTGCCTTTATCAACAATGAAGCAGCAAACTTTGTGGAGACCAACACTTGCGCTTCCACTGATCATCCTTAAGATTTTTCCACATCCTGATTGGAGTCCACTCGTGGTAAATTCAGTTGATTGGACATTATTTGGAAAGGCCAATATATACTGTATATAGGTCCCATAGTTAACAGTGCATGTCAAAGCACAAAACAAGCCATAAAGTCCAAGGAATTGTCTGTAGAGCTCTGTAGACAGGATTGTATCGAGGCACAGATCTGGAGAAGGTGTGGTGGAATTTCCATTCATGATACATTATACTTTTCATTAAATATGTTTGGACCAATAGGATGCCTTATATCTACACCCTAAGTGTCACCTTGAAGTATTTAGCAATATATTAATTATGTAACCAATATATTAATCATATGTTTAATCAAGTGATATGTTAATCAATGCATAATAAATAACAGTGTAATCAGCACAAATTGAGTATTGTGAAAATACCTACATTGGAAACAAATGAGCTGAAAAGACGTATTGAAATCAGGGCTGCTCGATAATGGAAAAAAATCATTATCACGATTATTTTAGTCAATATTGAAATCACGATTATTTAAATCAATTACCTCTTGATTTTTTAAATTTGCATTTGTTAATTTTGAAAAACAGTGAAAATATTCTGACATCAGGAGCGGGTGCATTTTTTTTTACTTTGAGGGTGACCAGCACACGTAGTCCATAGTTCGTTTGGATTTGATTAGACAGCAATGTCTTTCAATTATATTTGCAAATAAGTTATTTATATTTATTATATTAAATAAATTAACACTTCTTAACGTATCTTATTTTCTATTTTGCCTGCAGGTTTTTTTATGTGCGCACGATCTGTGCTTAATTGAGTCTTCTGGAGAATTGCAAACAGCAGTTCAAACAAACTACTGAATAGAAGTAACACAAAGCCTGGCTCTTCAGTCGGTAGAATAATTGTTCAAAAGTAATACATGGCTCTACACTACACACGTGCTAATGAAAACAAGAACGAGAACGTAAATGCTCCATTTCGTTGCTTCGGTGCTGAAATGATCTAGAAAAATGTTTCAGTAAACAATGCTGCAAGTACACAAAATATCCTAAACAAGACTCAAATAGGCAAAGCTGATAAGCTAACTAACAAACAAAGTACCTGCGTTGCTGTGAGGTAAACTCATGGGGCTGCTGCAATCACCTTGCTGTAATTATATAAAATACTGTTGACCATAGATCAATACTCAGCCTTTGTCGTATTTCTCATATAAAGCACGCAGAGCAACTCTGGTAAAGTGGTGGTGAGATGGCAAATTATAACGCTTGTCCAAAGTATGCAACAACATTCTAGAGCGGTCATTCTCAAGTGTGCTAATGTGGCACACATCTTTGGCTAAAAGTATGCAATGGCATGTTATTTTTTTGTGCCTGCGCGCACAATGGATATGGAGTTACACTGTAAAATACGTCTTTAATAGACGACTGAGTTTCAGTTTCAGAAGGGACAAAAGTGCGCTTGTGAGTGTCATTCAAACAGAAGACAAAAATAAGAGTTCTTAGAAAATGCCATGTACATAATAATAGTTTTCTCGATTACACTGTTTTTGTGATCGTTAGGAGCTGAAATTGAAATCGCGATCAAAATCCGATTAATTGCACAGCCCTAATTGAAATAAAATAAGACCCTGTTAGAACTAAAGGATATCTGAAGGCCTCACTGTTTTTGTAGACTGTATAATTATTAATCTGATTTAAGAACACCTGGTAATGCAATAGTATCAAGTCACAACGGTGCATTTTAATACCCTCAAGCAGGAGGCCTCAAGGCCACAAGGCCTCAGTAGAACTGTTGAGAGTAAACAGGCCTGAAAGCTTCATTGTTTAAGGAGTTCTGGGTTCTGTGCCACCAAGTACATCATGAGATGTTACTGTCAAGGGCATCTGAGAGCACGTGTACACACGTGTGAACACATTAACATAAATTAACATAAAGGGATGACCAATTACATCATGGTTTGAAATAATGAAAGTCAATGGTTGAAAAGGTCACGAGGTTGATCAGGGCCGCCCCAGTAATTATCATATGGGTGGGCATAACTGATGGGGTTCATATAAAATGGCTGTACATCCTTGATTGCCCCAGTATTATGATGCTGAAGATGCTCGGCTTTATGTTTGCTCAATAAAGTCTTTTTGGATCATAAGAACTGCTGTATGGAATAATTCTTTGAACTTGGATAATTGATATTTCTCTATCGTATAAGAATTATTTTCCACTACACTATAGTACAGAATAATATTTGCAGCATTGAAGGTCCCAATGAGCACAGTGGCCTCCATCATCCATAAATTGAAGAAGTTTGGAATCACCAGGACTCTTCCTAGAGCTGGCCGCCCGGCCAAACTGAGCAATTGGGCTAGAAGGGCCTTAGTCAGGGAGGTGACCAAGAACCTGAAGGTCACTCTGACAGGGCTCCAGTGTTTCTCTGTGGAAAGAGGTTAAACTTCCAGAACAACCATCTCTGCAGCACTCTTCCAATCAAGCCTGTACGGTATAGTGGCCAGACGGAAGCCACTTCTCAGTAAAAGGCACATGAGAGTCCGCCTGGTGTTTGCCAAATAGCACCTGAAGGACTCCCAGACCATGAGAAACTAAATTCTCTGGTCTGATTAAACAAAGATTGAACTCTATGGCCTGAATGGCAAGCATCATGTCTGGAGGAAACCAGGCACCGATCATCACCTGGCCAATACCATTCCTACAGTGAAGCATGGTGGTGGCAGCATCATGCTGTGTGAATGTTTTTCAGCAGTGGGTCCTGGGAGACGATTCAGGATGGAGGGAAAGATTAATGCAGCAATATACAGAGACATCTTGCTGAAAATATGAAGGTTCATCTTCCAACAGGACAACAACCCTAATCACACAGCCAAGATGACAAAGGAGTGGCTGAAGGACAATTCTATGAATCTCCTTGAGTGGCACAGCCAGAGCCCAGACTTGAACCCGATTGAACATCTCTGGAGAGATCTGAAAATTGCTGTGCACCAACACTCCCCATCCAACCTAATGGAGCTTGAGAGGTCCTGCAAAGAAGTATAGGAAAAACTGCCCAAAAATCAGTGTGCCAGGCTTGTAGCATCATACTCAAAGACTTGAGGCTGTAATTGCTGCCGAAGGTGATTCAACAAAGTATTGAGCAGAGGCTGTGAATACTTATGAACATGTGCTTTTTTGTTTTTTATTTTTAATAAATTTGTTAAGATTTCAAAACACACTTTCACATTGTCATTATGGGGTATTGTTTGTAGAACTATGAGGGAAATATTTAATCCATTTCAGAATAAGGGTGTAACATAACAAAATGGGGAAAAAGTGAATCCCTGTCAATACTTTCTGGATGCAGGTATATGTACAGTATATATGTGTGTATTGAATATCTATCTATAACATATACATTTCTGTATATATACAGTATATATATGTACAGTATATATGTGTATGTGTGTATTGTATATCTATCTATAACATATATACATTTCCCTTTCATAAATCCATCCATCTCATAAATCACCGGTCAGATTTATTGCCTGGTACACCGGCACGTCTTAATGGTTTTTGACCCTCAAGGTTGAACATTTATTGATGATTCTGACAATTATTAACATAGCCTAAATGTGTTTGATTCCTATCTCCATCGGTGTTTAGTTGAACTTACAGATTAGCCTACTAACGATTGGACTTAGTTGGACAGAACATGTTTCTATTTATTATATTATAGGGACTGTGAGTAAGAGTTTATTAGTTTACTGACAGGACAGTCACAGCTCTGTCCTTTCTGCTGTACTGTCCTTGATGCCCACCAGCTAACACTTATGTCCCAGGAGATTACAAGGTACCTCAACAAAATTGCTCTAGGAGTATGTGTGTGCACGTGTGTGTTCATGTTCCTTCCTGTTTTCAGTGGGAACATCTGCTCTTATCTCTTCTGACTTATCTCTTCTGTCACTGTCTTGCTCTAATTTCAGCCCTTATTGGCTGATGTCTGAGTGTCTGGATGTCTCATTGGATATGTGACTTTGTCTGTCTCCCCTACAGGACTGAACGTGGGCTGCTTCTATGCTGTGGGCACATTACTCAACCGCATGATCATCGACCATTACCCTGTGAGTCATGACCTCTTACGCAATGTGGCCGTGACCTGCTGTGTTTGCTTAGTGGGGCAGTGTGTAGGCATGAAACACATACTGACACGCACAATACACATGTACTGACAAACATTAATAAACACACACACACAGTAATGCTGATTGAGGATGTCTTATTCTGTTTTTATCCTTCTAGCGTTCCAGTCATAACCTTCAGTGAGTTATACTATTGTAGTACATGGCACATTCAAGGGTTTAGGGTTCGATTCCCACATGGGACATTAATGTCTGCACTCACCACATTAGAGGGTTTTTACACTACGATAGATACTGATTATTTATGATTTTGCTCAAGCTCATTTTCATGCTGTTTTTATTTATACTACAAATTCTCCGGACCAAAATCGTGTTTGTGGGTGTGTTGTTCAAGACATCTTGAGCTGGGTGCCTTAGAACTTTGCTCAGAAACCAGTTCATTGACTTACAGTGAAGAATTCCCTCTCAATACATTTTTCTCCTGGGCTGTTAGCGAAGTACCGGGTGGGATTTCTCTATTTCGTCTTGTGTGTTACCTCTGGAAGTCGCGTGGAATTCGACAGAGACCCTCATGTTTACACACTACAATTGTGTCTCATCCCGACGTCGCCTCGAGCAGATTCGGAAAATGTTGCTGAAAACTATTGGAAAACAATCAATGACACTTTTTTTTTAAATCGTCCTGATACCTTCATTTGATTGTTTCTGTGGCAACATCTGTTTAAAGACATTTAATGTTTCTGTTACAATAGTAAATGGTAAATGCACGGCATTTATATAGCGCATTTGTATGACCAACAATGGCCACCAAAGCGCTTTACATTGCCTCACACTCACCCATTCATTCACACATTCATACACCGACGGCAGTGTCAGCCATGCAAGGCGCCAGCCAGCTTGTCGGGAGCAACTGGGGTTAAGTGCCTTGCTCATGGACACCTCGACACTCGGTCAGGAGGATGAAACTGACAGCATTCCAACAACAACCTCCAGAAGTATTATTGTGTTATTCATCACTTCTCTAAAAAGTCACGTAGATACAGACAATTTAAGGTGCATAACTTCTCTAAAAAGTCACGTAGATACAGACAATTTAAGGTGCATAACTTCTCTAAAAAGTCACGTAGATACAGACAATTTAAGGTGCATAACTTCTCTAAAAAGTGATCACGTAGATACAGACAATTTAAGGTGCATAACTTCTCTAAAAAGTGATCACGTAGATACAGACAATTTAAGGTGCATAACTTCTCTAAAAAGTGATCACGTAGATACAGA
>JACXGM010032620.1:0-12570 GCA_016801145.1 Umbra pygmaea | reverse complement strand
AAGCCGATTCCCTCTCCCGTCAGTTCGACCCAGCTAAGACACCTACTGACCCAGAACCCATTCTGCCTGCTGCCTGCTGGGTGAGACCCATCCAATGGGACGTTGATGATGTCATACTCGAAGCCCTTGTGACGGATCCTGCTCCACCCGAGACGCCACCACGGAGGACGTACGTACCTGCTGTCGTCAGACCACAGTTGATGCAGTGGTGTCATGCTTCTCTTGGCACAGGTCATCCCGGGGTGACCCGGACTATTCAACTGCTCTCAGGGAAGTACTGGTGGTCCTCGCTACGAGAGGATGTTACGGATTACGTCATGTCCTGTCCGGTTTGTTCCCAATCTAAGACGCCGAGACAACTGCCTTCAGGTAAACTCCTACCACTACCCATACCCCATAGACCATGGTCCCATGTGGCTTTGGATTTTATGACCGACTTACCTGTTTCAGGAGGAAACACTGTGATCTTAGTCCTGATAGATCATTTTTCTAAAATGTGCCGCTTGGTTCCTTTCAACAAACTACCTAACGCTCTGGATCTGGCAGAATGTGTGTTCCTTAACGTCTTCCGACAGTATGGGCTCCCGGAGGACATAGTTTCGGACAGGGGGCCCCAGTTTACATCCCGGGTTTGGAAGGCATTCTGGAACCGGCTTGGAGTAACGGTCAGCTTATCTTCGGGATATCACCCTGAATCAAATGGACAAACAGAACGCCTCAACCAGGTCATCGGAACGTTTTTACGGCAACAATGCTCTCGCCGTCTACATGACTGGAGTAGGTACCTCCCCTGGGTTGAATACGCCCAGAATTCCTTAATACAATCTTCCCTGGGCATTACGCCTTTTCAGTGTGTTCTAGGGTATCAACCGGCCCTGTTTCCCTGGGATACGGATGCTGTCGACATTGAGGCGGTGGAGCAATGGTTCACGGCCAGCGCCAAGGTGTGGGATGACGCCCATCAGCATCTCGTGAGGTCGTCTGGGATCCAGAAGTCCAAAGCCGACAGGAGGAGGCGTCCTATGCCGTTGTTTCATCCCGGACAGAGGGTTTGGCTATCCACCAGGGACCTACGTCACCAATTACCTTGTCGTAAACTTGCTCAGAGGTACATCGGTCCATTTAAAATCACTCACAGACTTAATTCTGTCACTTACAGATTGCAACTTCCACGCCAGTATCGGCTTGCTTCTTCATTCCATGTGTCCCTATTAAAGCCTGTTCGCTACAGCCCTCTTCATCCTCCATTGTCCGCCCGAGCTCCTCCTCCTCCGTTTGATGTTGGTGGTACTCCGGCTTATCGGGTGACTGGCCTGCTCGCCGCCAGGAGGCGTCAGGGGGCGTTGCAGTACCTGGTGGATTGGGAGGGCTACGGGCCTGAGGAGCGCTCTTGGGTTCCGGCGGCCGATGTTTTGGACCCTGACCTAGTCTCTGCTTTTCACCGGGATCATCCTGACAGTCCGGCGCCGCGCCCCAGGGGTCGTCCGGCGGTTCGTTCCTTCCGGGCTTCTGGAGCCGCCCGTGGAGGAGGGGGTTCTGTAACAACCTCTGCTGCTCCCGGATCTTTGCAGCCTCCTTCCACACCTGCTAATGCTCCACTTCCCTGCACCCATGAACACACCCCCGTAATCAGGTCAAGATCACCTGAATACTAACACCTGTGTTTTCTCCTGGTCTGTATACATACATCCACACCCCATTACCACTTTGCGAGGTATTGTGAATGAGATCCAATTCTGAGCGTATATATATTCAAGTATTCTTTGGTCTGACCTGCATTTTGGATTACTCACTCAGATTTTTGGATTTCCCTTTTTGGTACCTTTGTCTATGTTTCTAGCCTGCCCTGTAAACGAACCTGCCCGTCTGAGATCCCTGTTTTTGTGTACCGACTCCTGCCAGCCTGACTACCCGCTTCCAAGCTACGTCCCTGCCTGTCGGAGTACCATGCCTGTCTCTTTGATCCACGCTTGTCTGACTACCCGTTCTGTACTGCCCGACCAAAGCCTGCCTGTATTGACCATTCTTATCCATTGCTTACTGAGTGTTGTTATCCTGAGTAAAAGGATTAATAAACTGTCTTCTATATTATCTCCTGGCCTACTCTGTTCGTTACACATAACAGCTGCCAGATTACAGTAATAGCAGGTGATAGCGGGAGCTCCATGAGTTCACAGCAACACACTTTCTTGGTTCGTTAGTTAGCTTAGTTTGAGTCTTTTTTATATTTAATATACGTAGCTAATATATAAAATATATTTTATTTGTGTCCTTACAGTTTTGTTTACTAAAACGTATTACTTGTGATCAGTACCTATTAGATTGCGCAATTTTCAGTAGCCTACCTCAAAGCAACGATAACATCCCACTCTCATTGAGCAGTTAATCTCCACGTTCTCGTTCTGTGTTTTATTAGCGCAAGTGTAGTGGAGCCATGGATTACTTTGGAACATTTCTTTCTACCGAGTCAAGAGCCAGGCATCGTGGAGTTACTTTAATTCAGTAGTTTGTTTGAACTGATGGTCGGTCGCAATTCTACAGCAGACTTAAGCACATATCGTGCGCACATGAAAATGCTGCAGGCAAAATAGAACAAGATACGTTTAGACGTGTTAATTTATTTCATATAATGAATATAAATAACTTGCAAATATAATTCAAAGACATTGCTCTCTAACCAAATCAAAACATTCAAACGATATGTGTGCTGGTCTCCCTCAAAGTCAGACAATGCATTCCAACGCAGGCGACTCTCCGTACACATCTGTCGCTCCAGACATTGGAAAAAAAACTTCACTAACACAAGGTCAACTCCATTCCTTCATCTGAAAGACTCAAAACAGCAGACAATGGGAACCATCCACAGAGATAGTCACAGTATACTGGCACAGTATTCAAGCCACCATGTAAGTTAACGCCTATAAGGCAAAAAATATTCCTGCCAGCAACTGGTAGTCTACCAAATATCAGGAATATGACAATTTTTATAGTATATATAGTTTATTGATGATACTTTGTTTGCCATCACAATAAATCAAATGATTAGCAATGAATGTAATGTATGTGTTACATGAATATGCTATTACAACAGAGTCAAATTCAGAGCATAGGTGAAAAATTATCCTGTTAACTAGACATTTCGTTTACTTCAGCAGATGGTAAAGCTATTGCCTAATTCTAACAAGATTATCAGTCATCAATTTATGGGGAATTCATAATGATATCACATCAGATAGTAAACTTCAATACTAAATGGTAGACTATAATCAAATTAAAACTGCTTATAGCTGCTAATTGTATTTGTTGTTTGTTGATTTCCAAGTATAAAACTTGTGGAAATGTTTTTAGTGTGTGTGTATCAGTTTTTTTACATTTCCATCTCATTTGAACAAAACTGTGATAATATTGATAATCTTGATAAGTTAGGTCACTATAATCGTGGTATGAAATTTTCACACCATCCCATCCCTACTCTCTACATGTGGTGAATTCATTACTCTCTACATGTTGTGAATTCATTACTCTTTACATGTGGTGAATTCATTACTCTCTACATGTTGTGAATTCATTACTCTCTACATGTTGTGAATTCATTACTCTCTACATGTTGTGAATTCATTACTCTCTACATGTTGTGAAATCATTACTCTCTACATGTGGTGAATTCATTACTCTCTACATGTGGTGAATTCATTACTCTCTGCTGTAGATTAATTATTCTATGTTGTGAATTCATTAACATGTACATGCTGTGAATTGATTACACTTATTTTGTGAATTCATTATCCTCTACATGTTGTGAATTCATTATCCTCTACATGTTGGGAATTCACAACATGTAGAGGATAATGAATTCACCAGATAAGTGTAATCAATTCACAGCATGTACATGTTAATGAATTCACAACATAGAGTAATGAATTCACAACATGTAGCGGATAATGAATTCACAAAATAAGAGTAATCAATTCACAGCATGTAAATGTTAATGAATTTACAACATAGAGTAATTAATCTACAGCATGTATAGAGTAATTAATTCACAGCATGTAGAGAGTAATGAATTCACAGCATGTAGATTAATGAATTCACCACATGTAGAGAGTAATGAATTCACCACATGTAGAGAGTAATGATTTCACAACATGTAGAGAGTAATGAATTCACCACATTTATGTTCGGTTAAGTGATTGTCACATTTGTCTAATTAGGAAGGAGGCAGAAGCAGGAATGGGCTTAAACGAAGGTTTATATAAACACCACAAGCAGGTAGAAAAATAACCAAGCAGTACAAACACACTAATCTGAATGGCAAAACAAAAGGCATACAAGGGGGCTTGTACTAGGTAAGCTGGGGAGCCGCTAGCTGGATAGAATTCTTGGCTAGCAGGACTGGTAGCTGGGGGGGCGCTAGCTGGCTAGGCAGCCTGTCTAGTGGGACAAGTGATTGGGAAGATGCTAGCTGGCTGAACAGGGCAACCCCAACCCCCCTTGCCCCCTTTGGAAATTTCCATTTTTGGACCATCTCCACATCCTCTTCCAACTCCCCGGGGGGGGACGACGACGACAAACAAACAAAGCCTAGAGTAGACTAGTATTGTTGTGTAGCTGTCTGCTATTTATGCAGCTATCCATTATATTCTGATTAGTTCACATACATATTCTTGCCACTGGAGAGTGCATATATGTAGCTAGGTAAAACAACCACAACTTAGGACTGGGTGTATTCTAATCATTGACACAGTGATCAGCAGAGATCTGTACCGGAAAGAAGACCATACAAATAATGATCATAAAACAGTTTTAAGAGATAACAGACAACAGAAGTGGTGGCTGAAGGACAAATCTTGGTACTCAATGCAGATCATTTTGGACCCCAAGGAACTTGATGTTCTCTACCTGCTTCACTTCAACACCAGCTATGAGGATGTGGGCGCACTCTTTTCCCTGCTTCCTGTAGTCTACCATCAGCTTCTTGGTCTTGTTGTTGTAAGGGTGAGGTCGTTAGTCAGGCACCACACTGCTAGATCTCTGACCTCTTCTGTGAGGGCTGTCTCATCGCCTTCCGGGATCAGGCCTAAACTTGGCAAACTTGATAATGGTGTTCGAGCAGTGGATGGCCTCACAGTATGTGTGTGTAGCAAGTTCCGGAGAGAAATAAGCACACAGACTTGGGGTGCCACCGTGTTTAGGATCAGTATTTCAGACAAGTCTTTGCCAACTCTCAACATTTGGGGCGACCTGACAGTAAGTCCGGTATCCAATTAGAGAGGAAAAATTTCATTACCAGTGACACCAGGCTGGCAATGAATTTGTAAGGGATTATGGTGAGCTGTTATTGATGAACAGTACACTCTCATAGGTGTCTCCAAGTGAGTCATATGTTGATCTGTTGGAGCAGTATACAAATCTGTGTGTCTACCACAGGGGTAGGAGAAGTATGTATCTGGCCCGCGAGGAGATTTAAAAATTAATTACCCTTCAAAGTTGATGCATCATACTGTATCTCCCAAACGGTAGTGAGGGGTGGATTGTCCATGTACAGTAGGTTAATCATAGCCAGAGAGATCACGTCTCTGTAATGCTTTCTCTGTACATGTTTATCTTAGTGTCTGTGTAGTCTTGTCTTTGTATTTCTTGGTTGTGTTTAGTCCATTCCAGGTTTTTTTTCCTGCCATAGATGAGTTCTTCCTGTTTTTAGTTTTGCTCCCACTAGTTTGGTCACATAGTTTATGTTATCCAATCCCCTTTGATAATTCCCTTCACAGCTGTTCTTCTTTTGTCATTAGTCCCCTATTTAGTTCCAGTGTTGTTGGTTTTTAGTTGCTGGTCATTATTTCGTCAAAGTCCTGTCACTACCTGTCGCTTGTTCCAGTATTCTTTGGTTTTGTGAGTACATGGTATCCTGTTTATTCAAGTCTGCATTATCGTTAGAGATTGACTGTAAAATAAGTCCTCAGTTCCATTTTCGTTATTTTTCTATTCTTGAGTTAGGAGAACAACAAACTGAAACAAACCTAAGGGATTTTTTAAGTCTTAAATAAAAATGTTATTCATTTTTTCTACCTGGCCTCCTGCCTGAGTCATATTGATTAAACGTGACAGAATGACCTGCCAACACACAAAGCTTCTGTCCCCTTAAAGTGGTCAACAGGGGCAGAGCTGCTGGCCTTCTTCTGGGAGGATTCTAGTTCAGAGGACGATGACTGTGAACCAAAGGGTTTGAATAGATTCGGATTGAAGTATGTTGACTGGGACTCTATTAAACACCTTTATGATGCAGAAGACAGTTCCAAGGAGGAAGAGGAGCTTTTCCAACCGTACAATCAGCCAAGAGATACTACTATCATGGGATACGTAGGAAACGTTCCCATACTGTCTCATCCCCAGGTAGAACTTCCCGTAGACGAAGTGCAGGAAAGACAAACTTCTCTACCCAAGCCAAGATGGTCTCCTCGACCCAAGCCCAGATGGCCTCCTCGACCAAAGCCAAGATGGCCTCCTCGACCCAAGCCAAGATGGCCAACCCGGTTCCCCAAGACGGCCGACCCGGTTCCCCAAGATGGCCGACTCGGTTCCCCAAGATTGCCGACCAGTCACCCAAATAGTCGCTACAGACCAGTGCACCAAGGTGGCCTCCCAGCCCAAGATGGCCTCCGCGGCCCAGCCCAAGATGGCCGTCACGGCCCAGCCCAAGATGGCTTCCGCCGCCCAGCCCAAGATGGCTTCTGTCGCCCTGCCCAAGATTGCCGCCGACGCCCTTCCCAAGATGCCTGGCTCCCCTCAACCTCAGTCACCTGCTCTCTCCTCATCACTCCTACAAAGCGTAGCTGACATCTTAAGAACTGAACCTGAAGTAGGAGAGGATGACCGGGAGTGGGTGTCACAAAGAATTAAGTCAGCCAACGAACAATCAGAACTCGTTTGCAAGTACTTTTCCTGGAGAGTAGGTCTGGGGAAGCTCGATAAGGAAACAGAGTTGTTCCTGTTAAAACGGGTGCTTACCCGTTCCCCTCATCTGCTGACCATCCTGGAAGCTACTGCACGCCCTCTCCAACATTCTGACAGTCTTGCCCCTCGGTCTTCTGTCATGGCCCCTCAGTCTCCTGTCATGGCCCCTCGTTCTCCTGTCATGGCCCCTCGGTCTCCGGTCATGGCCGCTCGGTCTCCGGTCATGGCCCCTCGGTCTCTTGTCATGGCCCCTCGGTCTCCTGTCATGGCCCATCGTTCTCCGGTCATGGCCCATCGTTCTCCGGTCATGGCCCATCGTTCTCCGGTCATGGCCTCTCGGTCTCCGGTCAATTGGTGGTATATGATACATATGATACATATGTGGGGTATATGATACACATGTTTGAGTGGTGTATATGATACATGTAGTGCATACGATACATATGTTTGAGTGGTGTATATGATACATGTGGCGTATATTATACACATGTTTGAGCACTGCAGGTAAATTATTGTGTATCCGTGTCGTGTGTACACTCTCCTAAAGGGTCATTAGGAACACCATACTAATACTGTGTTTGACCCCATTATGCCTTCAGGACTGCCTTAATTCTACGAGGCATTGATTCAACAAGGGGATAAAAGCATTCTTTAGAAACGGTGGCCTATATTGATAGGATAGCATCTTGCAGTTGATGGAGATTTGTGGGATGCACATCCAGGGCACGAAGCTCCCGTTCCACCACATCCCAAAAATGCTCTTTGGTTTGAGATCTGGTGAATGTGGGGGCCATTTTAGTACAGTGAACTCATTGTCATGTTCAAGAAACCAATTTGAAATTATTCGAGCTTTGTGACATGGTGCATTATCCTGCTGGAAGTAGCCATCAGAGGATGGGTACATTGTGGCCATAAAGGGATGGACATGGTCAGAAACAATGCTGAGGTAGGCCGTGGCATTTAAATGATGCCCAATTGGCAATAAGGGGCCTAAAGTGTGCCAAGAAAACATCCCCCAAACCATTACACCACCACCATCAGCCTACACAGTGGTAACAAGGCATGATGGATCCATATTATCATTCTGTTTACGCCAAATTCTGAATGTCTCAACAGAAATCGAGACTCATCAGACCAGGCAACATTTTTCCAGTCTTCAACTGTGCTCTTGCAAATTGTAGCCTCTTTTTCCTATTTGTAGTGGAGATGAGTGGTACCCGGTGGGGTCTTCTGCTGTTGTAGCCCATCTGCCTCAAGGTTGTGCGTTTTGTGGCTTCACAAATGCTTTGCTGCATACCTCGGTTGTAACAAGTGGTTATTTCAGTCAAAGTTGCCCTTCTATCAGCTTGAAGCAGTTGGCCCATTCTCCTCTGACCTCTAGCATCAACAAGGCATTTTCGCCCACAGGACTGCTGCATACTGGATGTTTTTCACTTTTCACACCATTCTTTGTAAACCCTAGAAATGGGTGTGCATGAAAATCCCAGTAACTGAGCAGATTGTGAAATACTCAGACCGGCCCGTCTGGCACCAACAACCATGCCATGCTCAAAATTGCTTAAATCACCTTTCTTTCCCATTCTGACATTCAGTTTGGAGTTCAGGAGATTGTCTTGACCAGGACCACACCCCTAAATGCATTGAAGCAACTGCCATGTGATTGGTGGAGTAGATCATTGCATTATGGAGAAATTGAATGGGTGTTCCTAATAATCCTTTAGGTGAGTGTATGTGGCGTATATGATACACATGTTTGAGTGGTGTTGTGACAGTGTTGATGTAAGCAGAAGGCAGAATGCAGGAGCTTCACGAATAACATTTATTTCCATTGTAAAATACCAGGTGTAGTGCAGAGAACTGACTCAAATCACATATAGTACATATACCCAAAGATAGTTGCGTACAGTGCATAACGTAGTACAGACACGAATCAGCAACACCCCTACACTTGTACTAAATATACACATACATTCCTTAGGATAGTTAACGTGATATCGGCACGAACAGGAATGAATGCTTCGAGTCTACAGCTGCACTAAACAACACAACTGGTACTCACTCCGGTTACAGGAAGACAATGACACACACTAACAATTAGGCAGAGGGCTACATATGACGAACACTGATTAGAAAACAAGGGACAGCTGATGTAATGAAGGTGCAATCACAAAGACAAGACAATATAAGTGAAATGGAATATACAGGTAATGTCCATGGCTGACCACAGGTGGTGCCAACCCAACCTGTGGCGAGTCCCATCCAGATCATGACAGGCATATATGATAAATATGTGGCGTATATGATACACATGTTTGAGTGGTGTATATAATACACATGTTTGAGTGGAATATTTGATATACATGTTTGAGTGGCGTATTTGACACACATGTTTGAGTGGTGTATTTGATATACATGTTTGAGTGGCGTATTTGACACACATGTTTGAGTGGTGTATTTGACATACATGTTTGAGTGGCGTATTTGACACACATGTTTGAGTGGTGTATTTGACACACATGTTTGAGTGGTGTATATGATTCCCATGTTTGAGTGGCGTATATGATACCCATGTTTGAGTGGCGTATATGATACACATGTCTGAGTAAAGTCTATGATACACATGTTTGAATGGCGTATACGATACTCATGTTTGAGTGGCGTATTTGATACACATGTTTGAGTAAAGTCTATGAAGCACATGTTTGAGTGGCGTATATGATACCCATGTTTGAGTGGCGTATATGATACATATATTGGAAGTGGTGTTGGACAGCCAGAAGGGGGCACTCTTCCCTCTGGGCTAAAGATCATTCCCAATGCCCCAGGGTAGTGATGGGGACATCTGCCCTGCGTAGGGTGCCGTCTTTCGGATGGGATGTTAAACGGGTGTCCTGGCTCTGTGGTCATTGAAAATCCCGTGGAACTTATCGTTAGAGTAGGGGTGTTAACCATTGTGTCATGGCCAAATTCCCAACCAGGCCACACTTCAATCACGGCCACCTAATAATCCCCCTCCTTCCAAATTGGCATATATAACTACCAGGGACGGACTGGCCATAGGGAAAGTCGGGGGTTTTCCCGAACAGACGGTTTATTCCGATACATATGATACATATGTTTGAGTGGTGTACATGATACATATGTGGCATATATGATATGTTTAAGTGGCGTAGTGGTGTATGCTCATGGCAGAATGTAGACAGCAGTAAAAATTACAGGTATAAATAAAAAGCCCTTTTTTAATTTAATATATGGAACCTTTTTAATCAATATGGTATTGATCCAATTTTTTGTAGAGAATTATGAATGTTTTATGTGCCTTCTTTAACCACTGGAAGAAAGAGGCAGAGATTATTTAGCAATGAAGGGGGAATAGTTTGTGTTCTCCCTGCCTCCTTAGTGAAACAAAGTAGCTAGAGACACTTCTGTCATCTGTTAGAAAGTGTTGTTTTCATAAGTGTGTTTCAGGGATTCAAAGGGAGGAGACAGGTTTTGTTATCTTTGTGGGTTAACACTTTATAGGGCTGAAGAAAAAGAAGCAAATGAATAATATTGACTGCGTATTCACTGTGTTTTAGATGTAAAATAAGTTGTCCGGGTGTCTTGCCAGCAGTTTGGCTTTCTGGCAAGTTTGAGTAAATGCTCAACGACAATATAGCTTTTAGTTTAAATTATGGATGGAAGTTTTAATTTTACCTGAGAGTGGGCAGAACAATATTTTTTTTCTCATGCCGTAGCTGGCAGTTAACATTAAGTAAAGGTCGAGGCTTCCTACTACAGAACCTAGCTGTCCATTTACAGGTATGTTTTCTTTTTATACCCTATAACATTTTTGTTTCTGTTTAATCAATGCCCAGAGCTAGATTAAAAGGGGGTGAAAGATAAATCAACAAGATGTTTATTCAGAATGATTGGAAATGGGGATGATTTGTAGATAATGAATTTACAAGATGTTAATTAAGAAGATGTGTAATACACTAGTGTACTGGAGAGTAGTGTAGAGAACAGTCCCTGTGTGTTTGTGAGGAGGTCAATCTTCCCTTATATAGGGTCTGATATGTGGCCAATCAAAAATGCTGGTTAGCCAAAGTGCTATATTCCTATATGAATTCAGAGAATGATTCCCTGTGACACGCTACAGTACGTTAATGTGCTGTAAGTAATTGTCCTGAGAATGTAATCTGTATGTAAACCATCTAATTATCTCCTACCGACTAGTACACATTATGTACTGAGTGTTTGTCATCTTGTAAAGTAGAGTCAGATTGTTTTTTTCCCCCAGATGTTTTGGCCATCACTGTCACCCGTTTACATTAGAAGCCTAATACGGCTCAGGTTTATTATTTTCTAAGACTTTGTGAATAAATTGAAGAATTTGAAGTGTTTAGGTGTAGTTGGATTTCTCCAACTACACCTAAACACAAATTGAAATATTTTCTTTGCATTATTCGAGATTTGACAACACTGCATCTTTTTTGTTACTTGGACCAGTTGTAATTTTCTGCATATAAATGCTCTTACTGACAATATTTTTATTTTGAATTTGGGATAAATGGTGTCAGTAGTTTATGGAATAAAACAAACATTTTCATCTTACCCAAACACATACCTATCAACAGAAACCCAGAGACCTGATGATGTTGCAGTGGTCTGTTAAATTGTTCTGTAAGTAGAATAGAAGCAGAATCCTATGTGCAGTGTTTTCATGATCCGTCTGGAGTCTGGCTGCCATTGATTTACAGTTTGTTTAGTTTACCTGCAGGTGTGGGACCAGGTTCCTGCTGCGGATCTTGGAGAGTTAGTTTTAGCTATCCAGGTTAGGATTGTGTCTGTCTTTTGGTGTGTATGGGGGTGGGTATTGGTTAGCACGTATACAAAAGTGAGGGGTGGAACTGATGCAAAGGTGAAATTGTACAAGGGATATTGCTGTGGACGTCCATGTGTGGGGTTCAACAAAAACTCCCTGCTCTGGGACCTCCTAAAAGACAGTTTCTGCCCTGTCAATGGTTTCCATTTAAACATCAAGGAGCATTAAAATACAGGTGTAGGGAAGCATTGTGGCTCACTCTAAAGTAATAGAGTGGCTGCTTAATCTGATTTACTTAGCGTTAACTGGACATTTGTTAGGACTGTGATATTTTCACAGACACCAATGTATGGGTGTCTCAGAACATTTTCGGCCAAAGAATGTGAGTAAATGTGGTAAATGAAATATTGAAGTGTATTGAATGTACTGTACTGACTTCTTGTTTTACTCAGGAATACTGTAATGAAAGGCCTTGCATGTCAGGTACAATTCCACTGATGCACTGACCCTGTGACTGGCATAAAGTAACACACTATGACCAGTAGAATGGTTTAGTGATTAAGTTAAGATTATTGTGGGGACAGTTAAAGCATTGGTGATCTAATAAGCAGGCTAGCAGGGTCCAACGTTAACTTTTTTTCTCACTGGCCCTTTCGGGCCAGTTGGTCTAAAATTTACTGGCCCGGACCGATTTATTACTGGCCCAAATTAAATTTGGAAAAAATAAATAAAAACCTGTGTTTCTTTACATAAATGCACATAAATTACATATGTGTAATCAAAAAACGACATCCATTAATGTATTTTCCCCT
>JACXGM010032618.1:0-12570 GCA_016801145.1 Umbra pygmaea | reverse complement strand
CAGACCCCCCCCCCCACATAAAAAACTCTTCGGATCTGCACGATTCACACAAGTCACCCAAAGTGACGTGAAAAAAGCGAGAGGCGCCGAAAAGCGCGCCGTTTGCATCTCTGAAGTATACGGAGATGAGGAGTAACTGGACTGTATCAAATCAAAGAAAGTAAACAAAGTTCCCCCTCCCCCTTACCTGTCCTATCTCCCAAACACAACACTATGCAACAGTAAGTCACGTGGTTATGACACGATCGTTTTTACAGTTTCACAAAAACGGTTGCTACGAGACCAAAAAGTGAGATACAAGGTAATTAAGCTTTTTAGACATTGTTTATTTCTAAAGAAACATGACAATGGGCAAATAGTCTAAATGCTTCAGAAATGTATTCACTGTCAAAGTGACACCTAAAATGAATGGGAGTCTATGAAATGCCGACGTATGGTTATAGCCAGGTAGCCTCAGAATCCACCCAGGGCTGCTTCAACTTCCGGGTCCAAGCCTCTTGATTAGAATATGTACAGCAGTTCTAAAAAATGTGCAGGATGATGTGCTGGTAGACTGTGATGTTTGTCAGATGGCAGTTTTATTTGGAGGATAGTAAATGAGGATGTTATTCTGAGACAATTAAGAAAATTAGCTGTGTTCATTTTTGTTACTAAATATTGTAAGATAGCTACAGGTGAACATGAAATATGTTCACATCAAATGAAATGGAGATTAAACCTGGCTTCGACTATTTGTCTAGGCTACTAGTCAACTGTGTATAATAATGCAACATGTTTGTGATCTGTTGGGGGAAATTGATGCACAGTGCACTCGCTCTTGTAAATCGCCCTTCAGCGTGTGCTAAAAGATAAAACTTTGGGAACCACATATATAAGAAGTGGCAACGGTCAACCAAACTAATAAAATCTTAAAAACAAGCTTAAAATGTACTCAATGTAAATACATTGTAGTCCATCATCTGAATCCAAATGGATGGAGCAGTAACTCCCTGCCTGGGCGGAGTTTCCAGGTAGTATGGGAAGGAGCGATGTCATCACCGACGCAAGTCAACTCGACTCCTCTCGCTTCCTCAGGAGTGGTTAACCAGGAGATGCTAAAGCCTTCAGTGTCGAGTTCATTGAGGTCCATATGGCTATGCCGTCGCTCTTGAATTATCCCATTACATAACCCATATCAACGATTTGTGTTTTAGCGCCGTCTCATGGGATTCAAGCTCCTGGAACCCTGAAATACTTAACCGAACCGGAGTCACCGGATGCGAGTAAGGTGAGTAGGTTACGTGTAGCCCACTTTTTATTTTATTATAATCGCCCCGATTATAAATCCTGAGCGATTTTGTCAGTTTTATTATGTAGCCTAATAGGCATCTTACTTCCAAAGACCCCATTAAAAAAATAAGAAATAAACATTTCACAAAGTTAGTGAGTAGTGTTAAATATAATTGATAATATCATATTCTCTGCACCACAATATACTCGTGTAAATCTGAGTATTTCGTTTCACATACATGATCTAATAAAGAAGCTGGTCGTATATAGCAATTTCTTTCTAAAGTTGGGTCTTAACTTTTAGATGGCATATTAATGTTATCGTCTTTGTCCTGACATTTCACATCGTATGTGGTATTTGAACCCAAAGCGCTGATACACTACTGTGCTGAGGCATTGTCTTTACTGCAGCCGATCTGAGAGGTGACACCGATTACGTTTATTGGTCTGTTTGACGAAAGTCTGAAGTTATTAAACACTTTTGTTAGTTAGTCTACACACCCCTTACACATTATTCCCATTTTGTCACCTATTTAATCTATAAAAAATGTTAAATTCCACTCCACATTAACGAAGTGAAGGATGGTACAATCAAGTCGCTTCTTCACGCCACATAAATACCCGGTTAAAACACCCGTACATACTCGGCAAATTTGGTTATGAATGCCAGTATAACAACACGAGCTTGGTCAGTGTCGACTTGCTAACAGTTCTTTGCCAATGCAGTTTCTCCATGTTCAAATTTGTCACATGCAACCCGACTAATAATTTTCTCAGTTCGGCTGAGTTCACAAGTTTTAGGAAGTTCCTATTATTTAAGACAAATGAACACGTAGCCTAAGTGTAGTTCATTACTAACCAGTGATCTATGAAATAGAGTATAAAATTAATTCTGGTCAATAGGAACTCAGGTTTTAATTAGGAACTTAACTAAACGGGTGAACCCAGCCAAGTACATTTGCAGTTTGTGACAGATGCACTTGAAATTGCCTCGTTTTTGTTTTGAAAAGTCTAATAGCTAAGTGTTAATTGTCAGAATTATTGACTTTTGTAAAGTTGGACAGAGATTGGCAGATTCGCGGTTTGAGGTTCACTAGATCATACGCGAAACGTTTTCATTACACAATTGGCAGCTCTATCTAACCGTAGTAAGGTAGACAACAAGGTACAACACGGTTTTCATCCGAAATAACCGTGAAAATCTGTGGATAATAAATGAAATGCAGCAGTGTGAGCGTTCTGCCTTACGCCGAACGTCTAGGCACCGTCTACAAAGTGCACAACCGAAAGTCGATACAAACATACATTTCAACAGCTTCAATGTTGTTCAGTGTATTACTTAGTACAACTGCTAATTTTTTAAAATTTAGCTCTGCCTATTTATTATATATTTTATTGCGATATAAATCTAATAGCTTCACTGTTGTTGGGTCTATTGCTTTCAAAATCACTACACACATCTAGGGCCATGCTATCAACTTACTACAACTGCTATTTTTTGAAACTTTTGCTCTGCCTATTTTTTATATATTTTTATTGGAATAAATTAAATAGCTTCACTGTTGTTGAGTCTATTGGTTCCAAAATCACTACACACATCTAGGGCCTCGCTATTAACTTACTACAACTGCTATTTTTTTTAAAGATTGCTCTGCCTATTTATTATATATTATTATTGCGATTTAAATTCAGTAGATTCAATGTTATTTAGTCTATTTTTTCCAAAATCCCTCCATATATCTATGGTCTCCCAGATGTAGAAAAAGTATTGAGTATAAGTACCTTTCCTAGTAACTCTGAGTTAACAATTTTAGGGAAGTCCATACTGAAGACCAAAATTATGTAGTGTGTCCATATCTTAACATTATCCTAAAAAAATATTGAAAGAGAAAAAATTATGTAAATCATGGTCACCGGTAAGAACACACTTTACTGGATGATTTTGGTCTTCGGTAGGGACTTTCCAAAACTTATGAACTCAGAGTTACTCAAAAAAGTACTTTTACTCTGTACTTTTCCACTTTTGGGAGACCGTAGATGTGTGGAGGGATTTTGGAAGCAATAGACCAAATAACAGTAAAGCTATTGAATTTATTCCAATAAAAATATATAATAAATAGGCAAAGCAATGTTTTCCAAAAATAGCAGTTGTAGTAAGTTCATAGGGATGCCCTAGATGTGTGTAGTGATTTTGGAAGCAATAGACCAAATAACAGTGAAGCTATTTAATTTATTCCAATAAAAATATAATAAATAGGCGGAGCAATATTTTCAAAAAATAGCAGTTGTAGTAAGTTGATAGCATGGCCCTAGATGTGTGTAGTGATTTTGGAAGCAATAGACTCAACAACAGTGAAGCTATTGAATTTAATCCAATAAAAATATATAATAAATAGGCATTAAAAAAATTTAGGAACATTAAATCACATTTAACCTTTTCCTCACCATAGGAGCCAATAAAGAAGAAAACTTTAACGTAAGATTACTTCTATAATCGTTGTATTTCGGTTTAGTTATTTTGACAGGCTTAAGTGTTCATAACAAGATATGGCCATGAGAAATTTGGTGATGATTGACCATTGTTTAGGTACATTAAAACCACATTAAGCTTTTTCACATTAAGCGTTTTAGTATGTCCCGTATGCGATGGGATGTCGTAACGTGGCTCAAACTTTCAGCATGTGTTTAAAGTCCTCCTTTTGCACAACTGAATACGGCCTCATGTCTGCACCTATAAAACACACCGATAGCGTTTGTGATGGCTTTAGCCCGGTCTGATTAATTGCTTAAATGCCACGGTGATAAGCGGTTGTTTTGCAGCTTTCGTTTTCACTCCTGTCAGTGAAACACTGGAGTGATGTCGCTTCAAATGCGTGGCCATGCTTGATTTGTTTTCACTGTCATATCGCTTTCTTGTGGCACAGTGCCTACACACTGTCACGGTTTTATCCACTAACCACTTTCCTTCATCATTTTATTTAACAGGGAAACCAATATGCTCCCATACAGGGGATTTAAATGACGTAGGGCTTTCAAGCTCCTCCGTTCCTCTGCTCGCCATGACCATGCTGTGAGCAGACTGAACATGTGCACAACTTTTTTTGCAGAAATCAATCCACGGATCACGTGTGTGCCGAACCGAAGATATTGATCCGAACGGATCACGGATCAATGACAATCCGTTGCACCACTAATAAATAGGCAGAGCAATCTTTAAAAAAAATAGCAGTTGTAGTAATTTGATAGCGAGGCCCTAGATGTGTGTAGTGATTTTGGAAGCAATAGACTAACCAATATTGAAGCTATTGAAATGTATGTTTGTATCGACTTTCGGTTTTGCACTTTGTAGACGGTGCCTAGACGTTCTGAAGGCAGAACGCCCACATTGCTGCATTTCATTTATCCACATATTTTGACCGTTATTTCGGATGAAAACCGTGTTGTAGCTGGTTGTCTACCTTACTACGGTTAGATAGAGCTGCCAATTGTGTAAGTAAAACGTTTCGCATATGATCTATTGAACCGCAAACAGCGAATCTGCCAATCTCTGTCCAACTTTACCGAAGTGAATTATTGTATTAGTGACACATAGATTGCTAATTTTGGTAATTGGAGGTAAACATAATGTGACATCTGCTGCTGCGTTTTTAATTGTGATGTAGTTACTTCAAATTAACTATCCATTTTATCACCATTGGTGTTTCATCCCTGTATGCGAGACAGCGAGTTGTCATATTCATTTCATAGTCTTTCTCCATACTAAATTATTTATGTACAAAATCCTTGCAATTGGGGAAATAATGTTTTTCACCTATAATTTTTAGGCATTCATTTGAATAGGTGCTTGTGTGTGGGGTGTGCCTAGAAATCTGGGTAAAATGTAAATAATTAGAACAGTGGATCTCAAACCTTGGAGACTTGCCATATGTTAGATTTATCATAGCTACCACACCTGAATCAACTTGTAAACTAATCAAAATTTCAAAATAAGATCAGAGGCATTTTGGTGGTATTTTTAAACAGACAAAATGTTTGTTCACTTTAGAGTTCATGCTGCTGCTGCCGTCAGTTATTATCTCATCAATTAAGTGACAAAATTCCAAATACATGCCACAACACCTCATTCACCACATTTCACAGATTTAGGGAAATTTGTTACTTTTTCTCACTTTAATCATGCCATCATTACCAAAGTTTTCAGAATCGTACGTCTTTTTAGACCACCCTGTTTTTAAGGCAAACTAGATTTCTAACCTCTGTTTGAAGTTTGGTTGTATTCTCTGTGAATGTTAGTGTGTGAAGCATTGGAGTGTTGCTGATCTGTGGGTAGTTGTTTGATTTTCATCTTCATAGCAGTTAACGTTTTTGGTCATCAACCTTTTTAGGTCTATTTGTCTACTGGGTATTGTGCTGTTGATTTTATTTTTTTAATTTTTGTATGTACCACACAATTACATTTAGTATACTTTTGACAGTTTTTATATTTTTACTTTGACCTTCCAGCCTATTAATGACCTGATTTACTGACATTGATACTGATTTTGCAACTTTTGGTGAGAGACAACAGTAATAGACTGGATTCAAATGCCACAGCTTGCATAATCCTTTGTTAGCTCTCTTGTGTATGAACTAACAATTCAATGACACACACCTGGCAAAAAAATAACTGAGCAGTCAGATGCCCAATTACTTTTGGTCCCCGACCATGTAGGGAATGTAGAAAATAAAATAATGTAAACCCCTTAAAACTAAAGATGGTATTTGTAGAATTTCATACTGTAACAATAGCCAGGGTCAGTGGATCTTAATTGGGGATGTCAGGCTCGCATTATGTTCGGGACTGGAGTGAATGGAATGGTGTGTAGCGCATCAAACCCATTGTGTGATACCATTCCGTTTCCTCCAGTCCGGATGGTAATGTGAGCCTGCCGTCCCCAATTAAGATCGACCGACCACGGCTGAGTAACAACATAACTTATTTCTCCTTTAGTGATCAGAATACAAAAGATGTAAACTGTATATCTTGATATATTTTCAAATATAAAAATCTGACTTACATGGGATAATGATTACTTACACCAGGCATACATTTAATACATGGAATGGCTGGGGGGCCCCAGGAGAGGTTTGAACCAAAGTGGTTCAGTTCTCACACAAATCTACAAATACCACCTTTGAAGCTTTTTTTAATGTACCTTTATTTAACGAGGTAAGTTGACTAAGAACAATTTCTAATTTCAACAACGACCTGGGAGCAATTAGGCTGAATTGTCTTGCCCAAGGACACAATGACAAGTCGGGAATCGAACTATCAACCTTCTGATTACAAGTCTGACTCCCTAACCATGAACCATCTGTGCCCCTTTTAGTATTGTTTCATTTCAAATCCAATGTGGAGAACAGTGCCAATAAAAGTGTTTTCAAATAATTATAGACTGCTCTTTACATTCAAGCCTTTAACAGACAGTCTTATATGGAGCAACTTAAAGTAGTGAGTGCATCCATCTTCTACTCGCACAAATCAAGCCCATATCCTTAACACTACAAGCATCATGCTCATACCAAGGCAGCTACAGAGGACCTTTTTGTCGCTATGGCCAATGGAAATATACATGCCTCATTAACCCAATTTAATTTGTGCTTCTTGGTAACAGGTCAGGCCAAGGGTTACTCTGGCTACCTGGTTACCTTTTCTGTAGGCTAATTTCTACTAAGCTAGCAAGGCTAGGTTTCTTAGTTACTCAGAAGTGGGGTGTGTGGTAGTTGTTGGAGAATAATATAGTTTTTCCATGAAAACACTGACTCAGTCACAGAGGATGTAGATTAGACATGACAGTGGGGTAAACAAATTTGTTTGGAGACAAACACAACATTTTGGAAACAGGGTTGGTCAAATGTCAATCTGTTTGTGAGCATGTCTATAATTTCGCCATGTTTTACATGAGCCAAAAATCTACAAGGACAGTAAACCATGGATAATTCACCCTTGCTTGGACATATCACAGTCCCATTTTGATCGTAGGTTTTTGGGAAAGTTATAATTGGTGTTACGATTAGGGTTAAGGTAAAGATAACGATTAGGCACAGAGATTGAGTTAAACTAATTAGTGTGAAATTGGTAAATTATTCTGTTGTTTTTTTGCCATGAAATCAATGTGTGTGTTGTGTGCCCACAACTTGTCAGATTAAAATCACAAGTTGGCTAGCTAATGTTTATTGTGCACTCTTCTGAATGCACAGTGATCATAATGACAGCTCTGTTTTACACAGTGCAAGTGCTCACTTGCAGTTAAAACTTCATCAAAAAAATTGGGGGAAAAGTGTGTACATCTAAAGGTTGTGATTTATTGCATACATAATCCACCGTAGCAAAATTCAAAGTGTTTCTGATGTTTAATAGCTGGACAAAACAATGGCATGCCAAACCTGAATGACAGTGTCAGAAGGAGAAGAATCATTTAAATTTAAAACCATTGCGTGAGATTATATTTTATCAAGTGAGACTTAATCCCATGTTCCTCAATTTGACTAGTTTTATTTACATGCATGAATGTTGTGAAGAGTTTAAACTACAACTGCTTGGAAGGAACAGTCAGATTGAAGCTAGCATGTGAAGTATATTCTCTGACAAATTCACACTGTTACTGTAGTACACATAAAGTGGTAGATCACATGTGACAAAGGTTTTATGTCTCAGTCACAAGAGTTTAAAAAATCACACTGCATTTTTTTACGATGTTATCTCTAACTAGGAATAAATAAATTATTTGCGGAACATTTGTAAAAAATATTAGCTAAATAATCTCTGTGACTTGTTATCTATGTGACTTTTTATCTACCTGCCAGGTTGTGACCAAAATGCTAGTTTGAGGCCCTGTTCTATATGTAATGACACTTCACACAATTTTATTTGTCTTCTTGACAGCCTTAATTCCCTGGCCGGTGGCCTTGGTGTCAATGTAAAAATCCCTACCTGAGTTCAAGGGATACAAATAAAATGTTGTATTTTTTACCATTTCTTATTTACAATTAGTACATACCAGCCAAACTCCGGTAGTCCCCCTGTGATGGCAAGCCTGGTTCCAAACAAACAGTAATATACTAAAACACTATCATTTATTAGTGCGTTGTGTACCTGCATCCGATGTACCTTTTGGTATGTTACCTCCCTGGAGGCAAATAACAATAAAAAAAGGGATAACTGAAACGGCAACAAGGAAAAGCCAGTAGCCCATTCAACCACAAACCTGGATGTTTATTAACTATATATATATATATATATATTTAAATGGCAGTTATGTTATAAAGTTCTAACCTTCAGTGATAAATTCTAGGAAGTGCGTGGGTAATTGAACACCCTAGGATACTGCATAGTGCACAACAGCCCAGTGCATATCCTGTATCAACAGAATCATCAAGCTTGTCTGGCCGGTTATGTTGTTACTAAGTAGGTCACGTTCCTTGTTCTGCTGAAAATATTTCAAGGTTACTGTAAATAATAACAATAAACTACGTGTTTGTCTGTGTGTGCGCACGCATAGTAGGTCACAGTCTAAAGACCTACTATGCCTCAGTTCTCGGCACCCACATGACATTCAGTTTCTTAGTAGACTAGATGAGTTACACCTTTGCCACTTAATAATGAAGAATCTCTAATTGTTATTGAACAAGGCAAAGATCAGAAAAAGCTATTGGATCTCCTCATTGGACAGTGCCTCATCTCTGGGTGCAATTTAATACCTCACACCTTCTGAAATTACAGTCTGTAACCTTTTCTGTTCTCTGAACAAGCATTTTGTGTTCAAAATTATGATGATTGAACAAAGAATTGTTCCTGGATGATCCTTAGGGCAATGGTTCTTCACTGTTTAGCCTCTAAAACCGGACGGTCTCAGGCAAAACCTAATATTTGCATTACATATTTTGCTATTTGTAAAGAAATAGAACAAACGTGCTATATTGACACTTGTCGATTAATCCATGGTTATATTCTTGATGTAGAATGTTTATGCACAACATATGCTAAATATCTGTAGCCATACAATGATATATTAACAAAATATGTGGTTGTGAATACATCTCCATTTTAATATATGTTCAACTTTTAAACTAATTTCAGAAAGGGCTAAGTGTCACTTGTTTGCCAAATGTTTTGTGTTATTGATTAATTCAGGTCATTGATCAATGACTCTACTCAGCTGATAGTATGTGGTGGTACATTGACATAATCTGCACTGCCCTCTGCACCACTGTTAGTATGCTGCCACCAGGATTTTAGTCTTGTTCATACTGGCATGTGGAAATGACTCAAATTTTTACAATCTTGATTGATTATAACAGGCCCATAATGTAAATACATACTTTATTTTCATATTTACAGAACTCGTCTTATTTTGAGGCACTCTCATCAATCTATGGTACATTAAGTGAACATATAAGGGACTAGGCCTAAAAAAAAGTTTGGTTCCTGTTGGTTGTCAGTTGAGGTCATGGGTCGGTAGGGAAGTTTATTTGTTATTTTATTATTTTCCCCGGTGGCAGCAAGGGATAGGTAGGAATTTATTTCATTTTTTTATTTTCCTTTATTGTCCATCTATCAAAACAGCATCTCGAATGTGGACGGAGTGCCCACTAGCCCTAAAATGACCCAGCAGCAAATGAATACAAATGTTGAGAAATAAAATTACTATATCATTTAGTACTACAGCCTTCTATCCAATATGATATTATTACAAATTCCCATAAATTGATCACTGATAATGTTTTTAGAATTAGACATAATCTGATGTATGAATCTGTTGTAATAGCATATTAATGTAACACATCTATTAAATTCATTGCTAATAATTATTGAGTTTTTGTGAAAAGAGTATCATCAATAAACAATAAAAAATAGGCCTATTTCTGATATTTGGCAAACTACCAATAGCTGGAAGAAAGATTGGTTTTGCCTTAATAATCTAATGTTAACTGATATAGTGACTTGAGTAGTTAGCCAATATACTGTGACTACCTCTGATGTTGGGCTCCTTTTGCATTCACTGCTATGTTTTGCAACTCTTGGATGAAGGGGTGATGTTAACCGTGTATCATGTTAGTGAAGAAGAAACCCATATTTCTCACTTTGCTGTGCAATGTCCGGTTTTCAGATGTCAGGAGCGAGAGTTGTAAGGCGCAATGAGTCTCTAGCGTTTGAATGCATTGTTTGACTTTGGTCCACTGTACAATATGTGGTCTGCATTAGTGCATGTGTAGTATGCGAACAGACCTCACGTTTAAAAAAAAAAAAATACTTGTTGCAGTACAGTGCATCATGATAGTCAGTGGTTCAAGCCTGACTATGATTTCTCTGAATTTCCCCGGACCTCCTGCACAAGGCAGCGCAAATTGGCATAGTGCTGCCCAGGATTTGGGTTAGATAAGTCAGTTTATCTATCCTGCCACATTGCTCTCCAGTGATTCCTAGTGTTCAGGTAAATTCAATCATGGAAGTATAGTTGGTGAACATAATCATCCTGTGCATGATCTGACTTAAGGATTCCGTGTTGGATTAGCAGTGCAACAAGAATCGGTGGCTGGGGGAAATATGGTTGGATGAACCATGTGCACGCCCCTCGCCATCCCTCAGATCTGTTCAAGGAGTTGGGGAGCTGCCGACAAGGCATGGTTAGTGGAAGCGAGGGAAAAAAATGAAACGCACCAAAAATTTGTTTTAAAAGTTATAACTTGCAAATACACAAACATGGTTCTGTAGTCCGTGCTACAGGAAAAACACAGCTGTTTTCTGTGGATTACTTAACTGAACTCCTAGTGTGTAAGGCCTTTGCCTTCCATGCAGAGTTTGCAATTTCAGAATCTGAGTAAGGATGTTTTATGTTGAGATAAAAAAACAATAAAGAAATTTCACATATTTTAATGTTTCAGAAGTTTATAGTATGTTTACAGTATTCTTTTATAGCAAACACTGACAAAAGTTGTTTGCCGAACTTTCTAAATAATTTTCTTGTCGACAGCTCAGTACTTCCTTGAAATCTGAGGCATGACATTTCCAGTGTTTAGCATATTGAGACCTTGCTGTCTGAACTCAGGCATGTCCAACGGTCACTTGTAAACACTGTAAACAGTCAGTGTTCCAAATTGCATTTAAAATGATTTGAGCATTGAGGCCTGCAGTGTGGACAAAGCACTCTGGCCACAACAATCTGGGTTCTACCTTTTTCAATAATTGGTTAGGATCTCATTTCACCTGGTTGTCTAGGCCTCAATTGGGAGTAAATTGAATGGAAGAACCAAAAAAACAACATACACTTGGCCCTCTTTGGAATTGATTTGACACCTGGGCTTTAAATGAAGCAATTTGCAAGCACCAACTGGTAGCAATTTCCAAATTTCCTTTAATGCAGCTATATACAGGTTCTGACTGCTAGTGGATTCTAATCAGCCTCCACACCTCAATCTATCACCACCTTTTACACCCAACCAAAGGCTTCTAAATTCCCTGTCTTTGCATTGTATGCGCTTTTGCTGGGGCATGTCACTTGAGTCTGCTCGTCAAAGCAACCCTCCTTTCCTTTGTCATCTTACCAGGATATTCCAAGGATCCAGGGGTGAATAATAATAATAATAATAATAATAATAATATTTTGATCACCTAAACCTAAATCATACATACAACCCTGTTTAATCCCCCAATCCTTCCACTTTAAGTACAAGTGTATACCATGTGTAAAAAATCAAGGAAGCATCATGCGAGATTTTAACTTCTGCCAGTTCCACTCAAAAGATTGACTGTGCTGTATGTACTGTATGTTAAGTAGGGGTGGGTATTGGCAAGTACCTCGCGATACAATATATATCACGATACACATGTTACGATTCAATACATCACAATTTATTGCAATATCACAACTGAATCCCGATACTTACTGAAGTGATAAAGAAACGCAAATAATATAAATTTTATACTTCAAAAGGGCAATCTTTTGTTAATTGGGGTTACTTAAAGATTGTCTTTTGAATTATACAGTCTAATAATATTACCCCTAATAAGAAATTTAACTTAAATTTGAAAAAACATACATTTAAGGATTCACCTTCAGAAAAGTTTAACCAGTGCGACTTAGCGGCAGGATATCAACAGCAGTGTCAGGTAAGGTATATTGAGAGCATATTTTCAACACCTAAAGGGCTTAACGTGATTTAATGTAGGCCTACCCAAACAACGATCAACAATAACCACATTTCTCTTTCATATTCTTCCCCATAACCACTGAAAACTGAAGAAACAAGTTATGGGGAGAA